>BQNB010076903.1:0-20456 GCA_026074375.1 Tanacetum coccineum
GTCATAAAGTAGACCATGCCCGAGAATAAATTCCCGTTGAGAGGTCAAGTTTTCTTTTTTGAAATACTTGCCTTTAAGATGATGACTGGGTTGCTATCTGAAATAATAGCAAGCCATTTGGCATGTTTTGAGAAACTATTAAACTTCTGCTCGAACTTCATTTACAGCCTCGTATCATTATTGAATGACATTTCTAAGACCGTAAATGTTATTGATTGTCAGAAGACCTGCCATTATTACCTCCTTTGATATTTTTCTTATTTTTTTAATTTTTTCTTTGGTTTTATGAATTTTATATTTTGTTTTTATAAAAATTTCTAAAAAAATGAAAAACCTTTTTGGTTTAATGGTTTTAATATATATACATATGATACTGGATATTTGAATAGGTACCACCACTATTCATCAACTTCATCTGCCAATTGTTTCAGAGTCTCCGGCGTAAACTCCGCATTCCCAGCTTGTTGATAAGAAATTCAATTATGTCTCTTGCAAGGGCTTTTGTGAAGATGTCCGCCAGTTGATACTCCGTATTAACAAAGTAAAGTTCAATCACCCCATTCTCAACATGCTCGTTGATAAAGTGAAATCTGATGTCTATATGCTTCGACCTTGAATGTTGAACATTGTTGCAGCTTAAGGCAATAGTGCTTTTGTTATCATAGTACATTGGAATTTTAATGAATTCAAGGTCATAGTCGGTAAGCTGTGATCTCATCTAAAGAATTTGACCACAACATCCTGACATAGCAATATATTTAGCTTCCGTACTAGATATCACAACGCTTTTATGCCTTTTTAATGACTAGCTACCAAGTCTATCTCCCAGAAACTGCATACTACCAGATGTGCTACGGCGTGTATCTTGACAACCAGCATGATCCGCAACTGACAATGCTGTTAGTGCAATCTAAGAATCCTTTGGATACCATAGTCCCCGGTTGACGGTTCCTCTAAGATACCGAAAGATCCTTTTGACCGTATGTAAGTGGTTTTCGGTAGGCCTAGCCTGATACTGGGCACTCATGCATATAGCAAATTGTAGGTCAGGCCTACTGGTTGTGAGATAAAGAAGGGTGTCAATCATGCCACGATAGTGTGATGCATCAAAGGCTTTCCCTTCTTTATCCTCATCCAGTTTGGATTTCTCCACCATGGGAGTATCCACTAGGTCACAAGAGTCAAAACCGTATTTCTTTAAAGATTCAAGGGCATATTTTGACTGGTTAATAAAGATGCCTCTGGGATTTTAAAAAATTTGTAGTCATAAGAAACATGAGATTTTGCCCATCATTGACATCTTAAATTTTGAACACATGATTTTAGCAAATAGGTCACAAAGTTTAGGTGTAGATGCAGCAAAGATAATATCATTGACATATACTTGTACCAGAAGTAATTCCTTTCCTTCCTTATGGATGAACAGAGTAGGATCCACTGAGCCTTTGAAGAAGTCTTGGGATATCAAGAACAAAGACAACATGTCATACCATGCGCGTGGAGCTTGTTTCAACCCATAAAGAGGTTTCTTTAGCTTGTACACCTGATTGGGGTTATCTGGATCCACAAAACTGTCCGACTGGCTAACATAAACCTCTTCCCGTAAATTACCATTCAGAAATGCAGTCTTGACATCTATTTGGTAGACGATCATGTTCATGTGAGCGGCAAATGCGAGAAAAATCCTTATAGCCTCTAATCTTGCAACCAAAGCAAAAGACTCTTCAAAATCAATTCGCTCTTCTTGATGCTAATCACAAGCCACTAATCGAGCCTTGTTCTTTAGAATACCTCCCAGTTCGTCTAGCTTCACTTTGTAGATCCACTTCAAAGTAATAACCATAACTTTGTCTGGTCAACGTACGAGCTCCCATACTTCAAGGCGTTCGAACTCATTGAGCTCTTCTTGCATTGCTTCGATCCAGCAGGATTAAGTCAAAGCATCTTTATACGTCTTGGGTTCAACAGCAGTGAGGAAAGCATCGTAGTAACAGAAAAGAGCTTGCTTATGTAATTGTAGCCTTGTGGAATCTGATCTAGCGAGTTCACCGATTATGTTTTCAAGTGGATGATCCTTAGTCCATTTGCTATTATGTTCAGGAATTTGGTGATTAGGATGCACAATTGTATGAATAGAATCCGTTGATGAAGATTGATCAGAAGGAACTTTTGGAATTGGGATTCCAAAGTACGGATCATTACCCATATGTGCAACTTCAATATCATAATTGTCTTTTTCAACATCGTTAGGAATGACGGGATGTTGAGTTTCGGGTGTTGTTTGAGAGTTACTTGGTGATGGTGCATCTTGGTCAACATTTGTTGAAGAAGGGTGAACTGGTGGATACAACAGGAACTGGAGCAATTACTTCAACAACTGGAGCAATGACTTCAGGGGCTTTTAAATCAACACTGGGTGGAGGAGTGAGTAATTCATCAAACATTGGTGAAACATATATCCATTAGTTCGTGAGGTGGACAGCGGTGTTGACGGAGGAGGTTGCACGATTCCTGACTAATGTATGCAGAGTCATTTCATGAAGTACGGGTCCTGAACTGCTTTGTTCATAAGCCATCACAGTTAGCTCATCAAAGTCTACATGAATTGTCTCAATGATTCGTCTGGTACGTCGTTTGTAAATTCGAAATGCTTTCTTTATAGGTGCATAGCCAATGAAAATACCAATATTAGCCTTAGGTTGTAACTTACCCAAATTCTCATTTCATTTGTCAGATGCAGAGTGCTACCGAATACATGAAAAAAGGATAGGTCGGATCGGATTTTGTCATGTAAAAAGCTCATATGGTGTTTTTGTTTCCCCGTGGCGAAGGCTGTCGATGGAACGCTTTGGGTGTAACATGCGATAGCAACTACATCTGTCCATAAAATAAACGGAAGCTTATGCATAAAATCACATTGTGCGGGCAATCGTCCCCCCCCCCCAAATTAGTGTAGTGATTACGGCTTTTCAACGACAACCATGTGCTGTAAGCGAGCACCAGATGTTTCATGAGAATGCCAACCTTCACATAATATTCACCTCAAAGTGGGATTAACAAATTCAGTTTCCTTATCTGTTTCCAGATTCTTACGGACATGGCACTTTAAGCCGCACTTGATCATCGTTTAGAAACTGATTATGAAATTTGTAGCTTCATCTTTGACCTTAAGAAGTTAAACGACTATTTGAATGAGAGTAATCATACGACAATGACATGGATGTAACTCTTTCTATGTAAACTCTGATACGCATTTGGACCACAAAGATCCCTGTGCCAATAGATAGAGTTTTTCCTTGGTTAGGTGTCTTCAGATTTAGGTTGTGGGTTTTTTTCTTGCTTTTTACATACCCATTGGACCAATAAGAACACAAATGGTCCTTTTCAAATTTAAGCTTAGGGAGACCTCGAACAAGATCATGTCTAGCTAAATGAATGATTGCACCAAAGTTTAGAAGAGACCGACGTCGGTACCATAGCCAGGACTTAGTCTTTGAGGCCTTTGACAAGAGACATATGGGAGAGGACGCCATCATATCTCCAAAGACAAGTGGTATAAATTGTTCCCGATAATCGATATCCCCAGTCAATAGATTTTCCACACCTTCTACATACGAATAAGCAGTGTTGTTGATGAAAAGCAACTTCAAGGTTCGAATCACAAAATTGCCTAACGGAGAATAAGTTATGTCCAAGTCCCTCCACATTGTAAACCCTTGATATCGTAACATTCCCAATCTGATAATCACCATAACCTAATATCTTTGCCACGTGATCATTTCCGAATTTGACTGTACCCAAAAACTTATTGACGAAAATGGTGAGCTGAGAGTGATCTCATGGTCCTATTCTTGGAGCAACAGCCAGAACCAAATACAGAGAACAATTTGAATACCTGCATATCATTAAGAGAGGAAGATGGAAACTATTGGAAACTTTGGAATCCCCGAGATTGACTCTGGTTCCTTTTTATTGTAGTAGAGTACAGATTTGAGAAAACCTTAGATTTTGCTATTAAGGTACCGAGTAGGTATTAGATTTCCTGGATGGGTGTTCCATAAGGTAGCGAGCGCAATGTTACAGACAGGCTTATTGTGTGTTTCAATTTTGCGACTAAGAGGCAGGTTTGGTTTCCAATGGGGCGAAGCTGTACAATAGTTTGTGGTGCGAGTCCTTCATGTAGTAAAGTGTGGGGGTACAGGCACTTTCCGAAGCTGGGATCGTGATATAGAGTCCGACAAGAAGGTTCTCCAAGTGTTATCTACTGATACATGGTTTGTAAACACAATCTTTTTCTCCCCTGTGTGGTTTCCAAACTATGTCTCGTCACAGTTGACTCCACTTTGTTCTTTAATTCAAATTTAGATTTTTATCTAGCGAGCATTCATATTTTTGACATACAATCTAAAGATAACAATCCCTCCAAAATCATGATTATCAGAAAGCATGCAACCATTACACTTAACACATAGAGGTTTAGAATTCGCATTAAGCTTGGAATGCTGCACATTTGCAGTCCTTTAGGTTCAACAACACTATTCTTATTTTTCAAACTAGATTTAACTATCCTAGGGTGGGCTTCTACTGTATTCTTTAGAGTACTACTTAGTGTTTGCCAAATCTTATCTTTCTTTGTATTGCCTGAAGACTGTGATCTACTAGTACTAGTAGACTGTTTTACTCCTATAGAGGTTTGTTAGAAGCTAGGTTTGACGTAGTGGTTGTTTTTGTGATTGTGTTTCTTGAGGATGTGATGGGCTCAGTGAATCTAACTTTTTTGTCCTTGTTTTTTGGGGTCACAACCACTAATTGTTCACCTGAATTGTTGATACTAGGGCAGGTTTTACTAATTTTTGTATGCAACTCCTGAATTAGTTTAGTATACTTACAGGCAGATTCTAAGGCTTGATCTAGGGGATAATTTGCTTTAATATGATCAACTAGATCCCTAAGAACTGCAGCTGCTTCCTGAGTATGCTTAATATAGGCAGAGTGAGTTGTTCGTTTATTCAACAACTTAGGGGTTATTGGTTCCATATTTGTCAGAGGCATCTCTGGATCATTAGGGTGTTTAGTAACATCATTGTCAACTAGAGCTTTTCCTTTGAGTTTCCTTAACTCATCCTTGAGAGTTGTAATTACCAAAACTTTTTCCTGAAGACTAGCATTTAAATCAGAGATCTCTACGGACTTCAGATTGACTTGATTAATTAAATCGGCACATTGTTCTTTAGATCAAATACGTGCCGGTATAATCGAGTCATAAAGTTGCTTATAGGTCTGTTTCAAATGCTCATTCTCAGCAATAAGCTTTGTCACCCTATGATCCAATTTGATATTTATTATTTCAATCTATTCTAAGTCCTTTTTAATTTTATTTCTCCATCCTATTTCCACTTAGAGATTTAATCTCTTCTTTCAACTTATTATGAACTGTGTCTTTCTCTTGAAGACTGAGCTTTCAATTCATTTAATTCAAAATATTGATCAAAACTTGGAGCACTTTGATTTGAAACAGAATTGTCCCTTTGAAAAATTTTCTGATTAAGTTGAGTATCAACTTCTAAAGAGATGTAGTGTTTTTCAAGAGTGGTAAAACTTTTGAACAGTTTATCGTAAATCTTTTTTTTCAAAGAAATTCGTTTGAAGCTCAGTCTCAAGTTTGAGACACTTTTCACATTCACGTACATTCACATCAAAATTATCAACAGAAGAATTCACAATTATGTTTATTTAACACCCCCAAAGTTCACGCAGCGGAATATACAACATTTGGGTGTTAAATCATAGCACAATTTCACAAGGATATAGAAAACGACTCAAAAAGAGGCATTTAAAAACATTGTTCCATTTAAAGAAGTTTCAGAGTAAACAACATACGTCCCACAGAAACGTTACCAAATTCATAACATAAGTTTTGAAAAACATGGATAATAATTTTTAACATGGAACAAACTACAAGTTTCTTAAAAACTTTTAGCGCATACGCTCGTACTCGGCATCCATCACCGCCTTGGTTACCTGAGACTAAAACAAGCTTAAAGTCCAACAATAATGTTGAGTGAATCCATAGAGTTTGTAAGAGTTAAAAGAGAACACAAGTTTTTGTTCATCGTGTGACTTGTTGTACGGACAAGCCATTTTTCAAGTTTCTATTGCAATAAGCTCATGACACCGAAACCTTGACGTTGCACATATCTTGTATGTAAATCACGTTGCCCCATAACTAGGTATTATTGCCTTATACCTAAATTCTAATAAAAAATTCGACCGTTGACTGGGTGCTCGAAAGGATTCGATTCATACCCCCGGACAGGGCTGTCAAACCCAATAGATCTATTTACTTGTACTAGCGCTTACCCATTATAGGCAATTAACAGTTCATGATGTGGGGTCTTTTGGCAATAGCTACTCATGCAATTTATATCATATTCGGGTCCAGCATACCATAAAGTTTCTTGTGCTCAGTTTATAAAACAAGCATGTATCTCCCTCGCGGGGTTTATAAATACAGTTAAAAGTTGAAAGGCGAGGCTATGAACTCACCTTGAGCGAACGGTAATATCAAGTAATATAAGAGCTGAAGTAAGACAAATACTCCTAAGAGCGACCTAAAATAAAAGGCGCGACTTAGAAAAACAATCTAATACTTACGCGAAAGAAGATAAAATCAAATGATGACTTTATAAAAGTTTTACTTATGTCCGATCTAGCATGGCATTGCATTCAAGTTTTTATTGACCAATTTTACCTAAATTCAAGTGTCCCAATCTGTATGAATATGTCATTCATACCATGTTTTTACTTTACTCTTTACCCGTCAACTCACACAAAATTACCCGCTTTGGTTTTACGTCTAGTGACTTTTATTTACACATTTCTGAAATCTTCCAACTTTGTTGAATCATAACTCAAAATCCGTAATTCATACGAGTATGAGGCTTTCACCTCCAGAAATCATTTTGAGTCTACTTTTCAAAAATACAGGCCTCACTGTCCAGGGGGTCAATGATCCTGTGTGAAATTACCATTTTACCCTTCTATGTCAAAACAGTTTATTTTCTGAATATTTCCACTCCACGAAAATGACCATAAATCAAAATCTATACATGCTATAAACGTGAGACCACTTGGAGATGGTAGCTATAAGTGTCCTCTACAGGGAACAACTTTTTTATTTCCGAAAGTATAGCAAAAATAAGGGGTTATACCCCGTTCCAACTGAGTGCAAAAATTGACTAGTTTTAGTAAATTTGGCCGTATCTAGCCAACATCCCGAGGAGATACGGCTCCTATCCAATTAACCACATATACCTTAACCAGATACCAACCTCAATTAAACAAATTTACCAGGTACCCCTATTACCAAAAATATATTCTAAAACCATCAGTCTTTTGCTACTGATGTAAAAAACAGTTTTCATAACCCAAAAAAAAAAAAAAAAAAAAAAAAAAAAAAAAAAAAAAAAAAAAAAAAAAAAAAAAAAAAAAAAAAAAAAAAAAAAAAAAAAAAAAAAAAAAAAAAAAAAAAAAAAAAAAAAAAAAAAAAAAAAAAAAAAAAAAAAGAAAAGGGGGGAAAATAGAATCCAATCCAAACATCATTTTATGCTCTTAAAAATTTAACAAAATGCCATATCTAATGATTAGAACACATTGTAAACATAAAAAATTAATTTTTCTTTTTCAGAATCGAACATCCCATTTTTATGGATTATAAATGAAAGAAAACAAGTAAATAAAAACAGATAAGACAATTAAAGAAATTTTGCTTACAAAAAGAGATTATGATAGAGAATCAACACAAGATCGCCCTCCTTTTCTGGTGCTTGCTGAAATCGACCAAGGTAACCCAATAATAACAACCTTATAACCTCCTTATAACAATGGTAACACTCTTCAAATCAAAACCCAATCAAAACCTTCAAGAAACTCCAAGAAAACAAGCCCTAAACACCTTCAAATCTTCAAGAAACTTCACCAAACTTTGCAAGAGGCAAAAGGATGGTGTTAAGATGCCTATAAGGAGTTGATTAAATTTGTGAGATGGTGGTGGTGAGGTGTATAATTTCGGCAGCCAAGAGTACAAGAAGAGGAGATAAAAAAATTTTTGAAGTTGATGGTTATTTGCATGTTATGGAGAATGAATAGAATGATGAAGTTTTATGGGAAAATGTAGTATGGTGGAGTGTGGGAAAGGGTAAATCTAGGTTTTTAGGGTCTTGGGGAGGCTAAAATTATTATTATTTTTTTTATTTTTGTTGTGATAGTTTAATTAAAGTGTAGGTTAAGGTTATAAAAGAAAAATGTAAGGTTAAGGTAAAACGCGAGTTCAGAAGAAATTCGAAACGCGAATCACAACGGAAAATGAAAATGATGAGTATTATAATTATTGGGGAATAATATGAGATTATTAAATCACTTACCGATGGGAAGACAAATAGATTTCTAATTACGGCTCACGCAAAGCTAAAAACGAGAATTTCTTACTAAATCGGGTAAACGTAAAATTTAATAACTCGCTTAAAAATGAAAATAGAATTAAAGCTCGGGGTAAGTAATGACCTTAAATACGGAATGTTACATCCTCCCCTCCTTAAGGGAGCGCCGTCCCGGTGCTCGATTCCTCAATCTTGTCTTCTTATTACTCGAGAAAAGATGCGGGTAATTTCTTTTGAAGAAATCTTCTCTTTCCCAAGTATATTCTGGACCTCGTCTGGAATTCCATCGTACCTTGACAATAGGAATTCGACTTTGCTTGAGCTGCTTCACTTCGCGGTCCATGATTTCTACTGGTTCCTCAATAAAGTGCAATTTGTCGTCAAGCTGGATCTCTTCAAGAGGGATAACCAAGTTTTCATCCGCTAGACATTTCTTGAGATTTGAAACATGGAAGGTGTTATGAATTCCATGATTTATCAGGTAGATCAAACGACTGTATCCGCAAAAGACCACGGAGCTACCAATTCCTTTCTACTGACATTTTGAATCTTGGCGCCCAATGTCTATCACACCACACACACGAAGTTCCCAAAGCGAATTACACCCTTCCAAGGCGATACCTTTAACAAGACCATATCACCCACTTGAAATTCCACTGGTTTGCGTCTAACATCCGTATAACTTTTCTAACGGCTTCGAGCAGTCAATAACCGATCTTTAATTTGCACTATCTTCTCAGTTGTCTCCCGTATCATTTCTGGACCTGTGAGTTGGTATTTCCCACACCTCACTCCAGCAACCTGCTATCTACACTTTCGCCCATATAAGGCTTCGAATGGTGCAGCCCCTTAATGCTCGCATGATAACTGGTATTTAAGAGAATTCGGACTATGTAAGTGTCGATCCCAACTACTACCAAAATCAATTACGCACGCTCGCAACATATCCTCCAGTGTCTGAATGGTTCTCTCGCTTTGACCATCCGTCTCTGGGTGATAAGCAGTGCTCATATCCAGTTGGGTTCCCATCGCTTCTTGCAGTGATTTCCAAAATCTTGATGTAAACAAACTGTCTCTATCAGAGATAATTGACGTAGGCACGCCATGCTTACATACAATTTCCTTTAAGTATAATTGGGCGAGTTTCTCTATGCTGTCAGTCTTCTTCATTGGTAAGAAATGAGCAGATTTGGTCAATCGGTCGACAATAACCCAAATGGAGTCATACCCACTTGGCGTTCTTGGAAGTCCTGAGACGAAATCCATGGTTATTTTCTCCCACTTCCACTCTGGGATTTCAGGTTGTTGTAGTAGACCAGATGGCTTTTGGTGCTCAGCCTTTACCTTGGCACAGGTCAAACATTTACTGACATAGGTGGCGATCTCAGCTTTCATGTTTGGCCACCAATAGAGCTTCTTTAAGTCTTGATACATCTTGTCCGACCCCGGGTGGATGGAATACTTAGATTTGTGCGATTCATGCATGATCAAATCCCGTAATCCTCCAAATAATGGTAACCAAATTCGCCCTTCAAAGCATTGAATTCCATCAGAACGGGTCTCAAATATCGGCTTAATCCGTCTTCCAAGATTTTCAGCCTTCACGTTTTCCTCTTTTATTGCATCAGTCTGAGCGTTGAGTATTCTCTCAGGTAAATTGGTGTGTACCGTCATTACCAAAGATCTAACCCTTATTGGTTCTCTGTCCTTTCGACTCAGGGCGTCGGCCACTACGTTGGCCTTACCAGGATGGTAACGGATTTCGCAATCATAGTCACTCAAAAGTTCAATCCATCGCCGCTGTCTCATGTTGAGTTCTTTTTGATCCAAAATGTACTGTAGACTCTTATGATCTGTGTACACAGTACACTTAGTACCATACAAATAATGTCTCCAGAGTCTAAGTGCAAACACTACAGCCACACATTCTAAATCATGGGTCGTGTAGTTTTCCTCATGTTTCTTCAGTTGTCGAGAGGCATATGCTATCACCTTTTCCCTCTGCATAAGAACAGCTCCAAAACCTTTGTGTGACGCATCGCAGTACACAACGAAGTTTTCAGTTCCCTCAGGCAAGGCTAGGATAGGAGCGGAACATAACTTCTGCTTCAAGGTTTGGAATGCCTCATCTTCGTCCGTACCCCATTCATACTTTTTGTTCTTCTCGGTCAATTTAGTTAGAGGCTTAGAAATCAACGAAAAACCCTCAATGAATCTTCGGTAGTATCCGGCTAAACCCAAAAATTGTCTGACTTCTTTCGGTGTTGTCGGTGCAGACCAATTTCGGATAGCTTCAACCTTTGCAGGATCCACGTGAACGCCTTTGTTGTCGATCACGTGACCGAGAAATTGCACCGACTCAAGCCAGAAATCGCACTTCGAGAATTTTGCATACAATTGCTCATTCTTGAGCAACTCTAAAATGATCTTCAGATGTCTTTCGTGCTCTTCTTTATTCTTGGAGTAGATAAGTATGTCATCAATGAATACGATCACAAATTTATCAAGGTATGGCTTGCACACTCGATTCATCAGATCCATGAATACCGCAGGAGCGTTGGTTAGACCAAACGGCATTACTTGAAATTCATAGTGACCGTACCTAGTCCGAAAAGCAGTAATAGGAATGTCTTCTTCTCTAATTCGGAGTTGATGATACCCTGTTCGCAAGTCGATCTTCGAATACACACTTGAGCCCTGAAGTTGATCGAACAAATCATCAATTCTCGGGAGAGGATAACGATTTTTGATCGTCAACTTGTTTAATTCGCGGTAATCGATACACATTCGGAAAGTTCCATCCTTTTTCTTTACGAATAACACTGGAGCTCCCCATGGCGACGAGCTCGGGCGAATAAATCCTTTTTCTAACAACTCTTGCAATTGGTCCGCTAATTCCTTCATCTCGGAAGGTGCCAATCGGTACGGGGCGCGCGCAACAGGTGCAGCACCCGGTACAAGTTCAATTTTAAATTCTAATTGCCAAGGCGGCGGGAGTCCTAGTAAGTCGTCAGGAAACACCTCGGGGAAATCTCGAATCACCGGTACATCTTTCAAACGTTTCTCCTTTGGTTCTTTTTCGGTTACATGTGCCACGAACAACTGATGTCCTCTTTCGATGTATTTGTTGGCCTTAATGCAGGATATTATCTTCAATCGGGACGTACCACGGTCGCCCTCAACTATCAGCGTCTTGTTCTTGACGGGTATATGTACTACCTTCTTGCCACATACAATAACGGCGTCTTGATCAACTAACCAATCCATCCCAATAACTACGTCAAAAGTTCCCAGCTCAATGGGCATAAGGTCAATTTTAAATAAGTGGTTTAATAAGTTCAGGGTACACCACTGAGATGGAACAAGAGGTCAATAAAAAGAAAAAGGTAGATGAGGATAAAGAAACAACAAAGCTTCAAAGTCTTATAGAAGTCATTTCAGATGAAGAAGAGGTAGCAATTGATGATGTACCTTTAGCTACTAAGCCTCCAACTATTGTCGATTGGAAGATCCACAAAGAAGGAAAGAAAAGCTATTATCAAATAATTAGAGCTGATGGAAAGTCACAAATGTAAAGAGTCTTCAGTCATATGCTCAAAAGCTTTGACAAGGAAGATTTAGAAACTCTATGAAAATTGGTAAAAGCTAAGCATGTGTCAACAAGGCCAGAGGAGGGCTATGAGAGAGTGCTATAGGGTGATCTAAAGGTAATGTTTGAACCTCATGTAGAAGATACAGTATGGAGAAATCAACAAGATTATAGAGTGTTGGAATGGAAGCTATATGACTCCTGTAGAGTATATTTCTTAAGGATGCAACACATGCAGATCTATATGTTGGTAGAGAAGAAATATCATCTTACACCTGCTATAATTACTGATATGTTAAACAAGAAGCTTCAATGTGATCATTTCAGTGAAATGGCATATCAGCTTCTTAAACTTCTCACAAAACAACTTAAGAATCAATGAAGTGTTTGGAAGCATCCTACTGGTGATTAATGAAGCTTTCAATGAAGACACTTGAGATTTTGAAGAAGAATATCAAGTTTAGGGGAGGATTGTTGGGATTAAAAGACTTCTTGATGATCTTAGAGTTATTGTTGCTCAGATTTCTGTTACTGCTGCTAAGCTAAAGTTAGTGCTGTTCATTAACTTTAATGAAAAATATGCTAAGTAGTTAGAGCTGCTAGTATAAAGTTAGTACTGCTAGTTCACAGTTACTACTGTTAGTATATATTAGTACTGCTAGTATAAAGTTAGTACTGCTGGTGAAGATTGAAGAAAATATTCTAAGTAGTTACTACTGCTTGTGCTCAGTTAATGCTGCTGGTGTATAAGTTACTACTGCTCAAAGATTAAGACTGCTGAAAGAGTTTCTACTGTCAGAGAAAGGATAAAGACAAAAGAAAGGATAAAGATTATTTAGAGATCAAGATTACTTACATGATAAGTATTAGTTATTTATAGAATAGATCATAGAGAATATTCTAAGTCTTAGGAATATATTGTAAATCGACTAGGACTCCTTGGTGTATAAAAGGAGGTCCTAGGGTATAGAGTTTAATATGTTGTTTACGATTTGATAAGTGTTATTCATAGCTTCAAGGTTTTGTAACCCTAATACTAGGAGAGTATTCGTATTATTCTTAATAATATTGGAGCTTTTATTGTTTGTTGAATTGTGATCTTGTGTTACTGTTTCATTAAGAATTCTTCTAATATTAAAGATTAGATTCCGCATAATCTTTAATACACTTAACAAAGTTTCTACTATAGTTGTGTTAGATTTATCTAATATAACTAAACCTTAAACAAGCTTAAGGAATTCGATCTATTGAAGTGGGATCCAACAAGAGGTATCCTACAACTGGGACAACAAGTGGTATCAGAGCTTGTTGCTTTGAGAAACTTTGCTAGAAGATATGGATCAAGATTCTGCACACATGGTGGCTGCATCCAAAGTTCCCATGCTCAAACCGGGTGAGTTTGAGTTATGGAGGATGAGGATTGAACAATACATCCAGATGATAGACTATGCACTTTGGGAAGTCATAGAGAATGGAAACACTGCACCAAAAACAATAGTTGTGGAGGGTGTTGAGAAAGTAATGCCTCCTACAACTGCTGAAGAGAAGGCTTAGAAAAGATTAGAGGTGAAAGCTAGAAGTACTTTAATGATGGGCATTCCTAATGAACATCAGTTAAAGTTTAACTCAATTAAGGATGCTAAGCTATTGATGGAAGCTGTAGAAAAGAGATTTGGTGGGAATGCAGCTACATTATTACTGAGCTGGGTACATCAACAAAAACAACAACAATTTCTTCACAACCATCACATGAAAAAGTTCAGGACAAAGGCAAAGGAATAATGGTAGAAGAACCTGTGAAGTCTATGACAAAGAAATATCTAGTCAGGCTTGATGAAGAGGAGAGACTTACAAGGGAGAAAGATAAAGTCAATGTTGCCTTGACTGAAGAATGAGATTATATTCAGGCTAAGGTTGATTCTGATTACCAGTTGGCTCAAGGACTGCAAGTTCAAGAGCAAGAAGAATTGACTGATGAAGAAAAGGCAAGGTTATTTGTACAATTCTTAGAGCAAAGAAGAAATCACTCTGCAGCTAAAAGAGCAGAAGAGAAAAGGAACAAACCACCAACCCAAGCTTAACAAAGAAAAATCATGTGTACTTACCTGAAGAATATGGAAGGAAAGAAGCCCAAAGACTTGAAGAATAAATCTTTTGATTCTATTCAGAAAATGTTTGACAAAGCTTTCAAGAGGGTGAATACATTTGTTGACTTCAGAACAGATTTGGTGGAAGGTAGTTCAAAGAGAGCAGGAACTGAGCTGGAACAAGAGGTCACTAAAAAGCAAAAGGTAGATGATGTTCAAGAAACAGCTGAAGTAGATGATGATCAAGAAGCAGCTAAGATTAAAGAGCTCATGGAAATTGTTCCTGATAAGAGGAAAGTAGATTTGATGCTATTCCTTATGGCTACTTAAGCCTCCTAGCATTGTTGACGAAGATAATAAAGAAGGGAAGAAAACCTATTACCATATAATTGGGCTGATGGAAGTTCAAAGATGTACTTAGTCTTCAGTCATATGCTCAAAAACTCTTACAGAGAAGATTTGGAAACTCTGTGGAAATTGGTAAAAGCTAAGCATGGGTCAACAAGCCCACAGGAGGGCTATGAGAGAGTGCTATGGGGTGATCTAAAGGTAATGTTTAAACCTCATGTAGAAGATACAATATGGAGAAATCAACAAGATTACAGAGTGTTAGAATGGAAGCTATATGACTCCTGTGAGTTTCATTTCTTAAGGATGCAACATATGCAGATCTTATATGTTGGTAGTGATGAAATAATTACCTTACAACTGCTCAATTACTGATATGTTAAAACAGGAAGCTGTCAAATGTGATCTTTTTAAGTGAATGGATTTATCAGCTTCTTAAAACTTTCACATAAACTGCCTTAAGAATCCATGAAGTGTTTGGAAGCATCCTCCTGGTGATTAATGAAGCTTTCAATGAAGAAACTTGAGATTTTGAAGAAGAATATCAAGTTTAGGGGAGGATTGTTGGGATTAAAAGACTTCTTGATGATCTTAGAGTTACTGCTGCTCAGGTTTGTGTTACTGCTGCTAAGCTAAAGTTAGTGATGTTCATTAACTTTAATGAAAAATATGCTAAGTAGTTAGTGTTGCTAGTATAAAGTTAGTACTGCTAGTTCACAGTTACTACTGTTAGTATATATTAGTACTGCTAGTATAAAGTTAGTACTGCTAGTGTAAAGTTAGTACTGCTGGTGAAGATTGAAGAAAATATTCTAAGTAGTTACTACTGCTTGTGCTCAGTTAATGCTGCTGGTGTAAGTTTATACTACTCAAAGATTAAGAATGTTGGGTGAAAGTGTTTCTATGTTAGGAAAGGATAAGACAGAGAATGGATAAAGATTTTTGGAGTTCAAGATTACTTACGTGATAAGTATTAGTTATTTATATAATAGATCATAGAGAATATTCTAAGTCTTAGGAATATATTGTAAATCGACTAGGACTCCTTGGTGTATAAAAGGAGGTCCTAGGGCATAGAGATTTATATATCACCAAAAATGAGTCATTCATAGAATTGTCATGGCTTCAAGGTTTTATAACCTTAATACTAGGAGAGTATTCGTATTATTCTTAATAATATTGGAGCTTTTATTATTTGTTGAATTGTAATCTTATGTTATTGTTTCATTAAGAATTCTTCTAATATTAAAGATTAGATTTTGCATAATCTTTAATACACTTAACAAAGTTTCTACTATAGTTGTGTTAGATTTATCTAATATAACTAAACCTTAAACAAGCTTAAGGAATTCGATCTATTGAAGTAGGCTCCAACAAGAGGTATTCTACAACTGGGACAACAAGATTAAAGAAAATTCCTAAGGAACTTAGAATTCAATCTGCTCTTCCTGCTCCAGTCCCTGAAGAAGCCTCATCCTAAACCTGGAAGAAAAGGAAAGCATTGGAACTGAAACCTGAAGTCAAGGTGATGGGTCTAGAATGTAATAGGCGCTCCCTGAAGAGTTTCATTTTGTCAACTATATGTTTATCGAAGACATGAAATATAGGATCTTCTTCATAGATGTTTTGGGTGTTTGGTGTTTTTTTTAATCAGGCTTTCTAAAGATGGGACGATATCATAAGCTTTGGAGTGGAAATCTATTGTATCATACATGGTGATTGGCTTAATTGGTCATGACTATAGAACATGCAAGATTGCTCCCTAAAGCTAAGGAAAGTGATTGCTGATCACCCAGACCAAGACAAGCTAAAATCTAAGAAAGTAAAGCTAGAAGCATTGGGATACCATGTAGAATGAAGCACTCCTATGATTATCTTTGTATTATCTTTTGTAATAGATGATAGGATCCTATAATGGAATTAATAAAGTACTTTTGTTATAAGTATCCCTTAATTGCTTTCTAGACTCAGTGTGAGAAGAAGCTGTACTTACTTACTCACACTGATAAATACTTAGGCTATATTTATATCCAAATAGGGGGAGATTATAGGGACAATTTCATTTCCCATTGATCTTTCACTTAGGATTTGAATACAAAATAACCTAAGTGTAAATATCCTTTAACAATTTAAGGTCACTGAGTGAACAGTCACTCAGTGAGTTGCCTTCAAGATGCTCAGCCTAAGTCTACAAGGACTCTAGTATTCAGTGAGGCGGTTCTCAGTGAATAAAGCCTGAGCCGAAGAAGAAGGTGATGGGTTCAGTGAGTTGTGGAAATAGACTCACTGAACCCCATACAATCTCCAACAACTAGAAGACCCTGAAGACAAGAGACTGAAGAATAGGCGAGATAGTTTGAAAGCAGATAAGTCCAAGCTCTTATCTCCAGAAGTCAACTTATCCTGAAGAGGGTATAAGAAAAGTTTAGTGTCAGGAACTAAAGTTGGAAAGAGCATTTGTCCCATACTTAAAATAGATATTGTAATAAGGACAAAACAGTACACATGTACTAACTTATTAGATCTAAGATAAGTGCTCAACACCCAAGAGGTGTGACTCTACCTAAGTAGTATAAATAGAACTCTTGTAATGGAGTAGATGTCAAGTTTGTGCATTCAAAGTCGTATCTTTCACAAACACACATCTACTCCTCCAAATCTACTAAGTCCCTGAGCAAGCTCAGTTGGTTAGCATAGTAGTTAACTTTGCATAACACTTTAGGTTTATGCAAAGTTATGAGTGAGGAGATCACACACACACATCGTCATTCTATAATTCTTAATAAAAGAGTTAAACGTTGAAAAGTTATTTTTGTGTCTTTTACTTACGAGCTATATTTACGTACAAAAATATTTTCAAACAACAAACTGTTTTTTCTTTACTTGCTAGCCATGAGTTAGTTAATGATAACTTTGTAGTTATTGTTCACTAACTAAGTGGGAACAACACACTCGTTTGTGGATGGTATGCAGTTGAAAACCTATGAGTCACCCCATAACATTGTAATGCCTTTTATAATTGGTGATTGCAGAAGTGGCCTCCCCTCTCACTTATTAGAGCCTTAGGGATACCGAATTGAGAGAAAAGCCTTTTCAAGAATTTGACAACCACTCTAGCGTCATTATTGGGTAGAGCTTCAGCCCATTTCGAGACATAGTCGATTGCTACTAGAATGTACTTATTCCTGTTAGAGGTTTGAAAAGGGCCTATGAAGTCGATACCCCAAACGTCAAAAACTTCACACACTTGTATAGAGTTTTATGGCATTTCATTACGGGTAGAAATATTTCCTGCTCGTTGACATGCATCACATGCCTTTACAAATTCATGGGGTTTTTTTTAACCCCCCCCCACTTTTGGGGGGGGGGGGGGGGGGCGGGGGGGGGGGGGGGGGGGGGGGGGGGGGGGGGGGGGGGGGTGGGGGGGGGGGGTGCATCCTTATAAAACTGTGGGCCAATCACGAAACCACATATCAAATATCATTTATATCCGTTGTGTTGCTACTTGATTGACCACCGATAGGTCTTGGTGACAGTGATAAAGGATTTGTTTAGCTTCTTGCCCAAACACACATCGACGAATTATCTAATCTGCACATACCTCAAAGAGATGAGGATCATCTCAAAAGTAATATTTTAAATCAGAAAAGAATTTCTTCCTTTCTTGGATGGTCATACCATTTGGTAATTATTTCCCTGGAGATAGTTTGCGAATTCTGCAACCTGGGTCTTCATAACCGAAATCATTTTCATATAGATCATCCGGGAATTATCTTCAATTTCGACCTCATGACTTCTTAGTTTCATGATTTTCAAGACGGTAAAGGTGATCTTGCAGCAAGATTTTCTGCAACCTTTCTGTCTCGGATCTCGATGTCAATTTCTTGTAATGTGAAGTACCCAACGTTGAGACGAGGCTTTGTTCTTGTTTTAAAAAAAGATATCGAGTGCCAGGAATTGTCGGTTGTTAAACGAATGTTTTAGGATAGAACGAAAATTTTGCCTAAATTTATCAAAGCAAATTACATCAGCCAGAGTTCTTCTTAGTGGTAGTATATTCTCTTAAGCCTCAGTCATTGTTTTGCTTGCATAGTAAATTAGCTGAAAATACTTTCCGCTCTTTTGTCCCAATACAGCACCTACCGCATAGTCGCTGGCATCACACATCAACTTAAAGGATAAAGACCAATCCGGCTTGACCATGATTGGAGCTTTAGTTAGCTCCTTCTTCAGGGTCTCGAAGGCCTCAACACATTCATTAGAAAAGATAAATTGGATCCTTCATTAGCAGATGGGTCATAGGTCGTGTAATTTTTGAAAAATCCTTTATGAAACGATGATAGAACCCTGCATGACCCAAGAAACTTCGAATTTACTTGACGTTAGTAGGGTGAGGAAGTTTTGATATAGCTTTAATTTTTGCCTATCTACCTCAATCCCAGCACGAGATATCTTATGCCCTAAGACGATACCTTCCTTGACCATGAAATGACACTTTTCCCAGTTAATAACTAGGTTAGTTTCCTCACAACGAGTGAGCATTTTATTAAGGTTTGACAAATAATGGTCAAAGGAACTTCATAAAACAAAAAAATCATCCATGAAAACTTCCATACTGTTTTCGATTAGTTTATGAAAAATAGCCATCATGCATCTTTGAAAGGTTGCAGACGCATTACATAATCCAAATGACATTCTACGATACACAAATGTGCCATATGGTCATGTAAATGTTGTTTTTTCCTGGTCTTCCAGAGCAATTGGAATTTAGAAGTAACTCGAAAATCCATCTAGAAAGCAATAATAGTCCTGACCGGCGAGTCGTTCGAGCATTTGATCAATGAATGGAAGAGGAAAATGATCTTTTCTTGTCGCATCATTCAATTTCCTATAATTAATGCACACTCTCCATCCTGTGACAGTGCGTTGAGGGATGAGCTCATTCTTTTCGTTTCTAACTACTGTCATACCACCCTTCTTTGGTACCACTTGTACCGAACTCACCCATGGACTATCAGATATAGGGTATTGAGAATCGTTCAAAGCTCCTAGGATCAAAAATATCAAAGTATTGATACGCAGCAGAATTTAAATAAAAGAACAATGTTATTGAACAAGGTTTTACATTCATACAAGCCTCAATTCTATATGATCAATATAGAACGGTGACCTAACTGTAACAGGATCAAAGAAACCTTTGATCTTAGAGCTAAACCACACTAGACGTCTACATCACACCTATAGGATACACACACACACTTTTTTGAGTGCACACATATCACACACTAAAACAATGTCTAGAGATCTCTTTATATAGAGAGTCCATAAGACATACAAAGGAAAACTAATTGTATTAGAAAACTAAATCTTTCCTAATCTTTGATCCTTATCTTTTAAGCAAATCTTTTTAGAATTCTCTATCTTTTGTAGAATTCTATATTGACGACTTTGATCCTTTTGTTTCATTCTTTATCCTTTTAAGCAAGTTCTTTTGTATCATCAAATCAATAAATCCCAACAATCTTCCCCTATTTGATGATGACAAAACAAACTGTAAACTGATTCCAAGATTATCCATAGTAGCTTAATCTTTAGCAATCTTCATCTTCAAATTTGATCTTCCATGAATGAAACAATCTTCCCCTTAACTTAAGATTTCCTTTGAACTTGTTGAAACTTCTTCAATATAATGAAGTCTTCAACATCTTGTTCCATGCCATGCCCCCACACATAATAAGTTGCAAATTTTGATCTCTGTAACATCTTTCCCTTTTAGTCATTATCCATTAGGGGACTTGTGAACATATGCAACTTTGATCTTTACAACTACAAACCATATATGACACTTCTAATCCAAGCTTTACAATGTCTCAAATTACCCTCCATGACGCATAATAATAATAATAAATTTAAGTAGTAGAAACTTAAACTAGCAGTAGTAATAATGACTTAGCAGTAGTGAAAATCAAAACCTTCCCCTCAAGTGGTGCATGT
>BQNB010076904.1:0-5000 GCA_026074375.1 Tanacetum coccineum
GATATATTACTGGTACAAATTTATGTTGACGATATAATATTTGCATTAACTAATACTGCCATGTGTGATGAGTTTGCTAATCAGATGACCAGTAAGTTCAAGATGTCGATGATGGGGCAAATGTCATTCTTTTTAGGATTATAAATTTCACAAAGTCCCAGAGGCATCTTCATAAACCAATCTAAATATTCTTCTGAAATCGTTAAAAAATATGGCTTAAATACTATTGATTCTGTTGATACACCCATGATTGAAACCAAGAAACTAGACGAAGACCTACAGGGGAAACCAGTTGATGCTACACTTTACCGTGGCATGATTGGATCCTTAATGTATCTTACAGCCAGTAGACCTGACCTTAACTATGTTGTCTGCTTATGTGCCCGGTATTAGGCTAAGCTTATCGAAAAGCACTTACAAGCGGTGAAACGGATCTTTCGATACCTTAACAGAACCATTAACATGGGACTATGGTACTCGAAGGATACCTATATGTCACTCACAACTTATGCAGATGCCGATCACACGGGGTGTCAAGACACTAGACGTAGTACATCGGGAAGCGCTCGGTTCTTAGGTGATAAACTTGTTAGCTGGTCGTCCAAGAAGCAAAAGAGCACTGCCATATCGAGTACAGAGGCTGAATATATTGCCTTGTCTGGATGTTGCTCACAAATCCTATGGATGCATTCACAACTAACAGACCATGGTTTTAAATTCAATAAGATTCCTCTGTACTACCACAACAAGAATGTGATTGCTTTATGCTGCAACAATGTTCAACACTCTAGAGCAAAGCACATTGATATTCGCTACCATTTCATAAAGGAGAAAGTGGAGAATGAAATCATGGAGCTATACTTTGTCCGGACTGAATACCAACTGGCTGACATCTTTACTAAACCTTTGCCTCGAGAAAGATTTAACTTCTTGATTGATAAGCTCGGTATGAAAAGCATGTCTCTGGAAATGTTGAAACGTCTGGCAGAGGAACCGGACGACTGATGGTGGTAATTCATATCATGTATATATATGTGTGTATATATGAAAACATAAAAAATCCAAAAAGATTTTCCTTTATAAAATTTTATAAAAACAAAAGAAAAAATTAGAAAATCAGAAAAATATAAAAAAATAGATCTCTGGCATGTCTTCTGAAAATCGATAACATTTACGGCCTTAGAAATGTCATTCAATAACGATACGAGGCTGTAAATAAAGTTCGAGCAGAAGTTTCAAATGTTTTTCAAAACATGCTAAAATGGCTTGCTATTATTTCAGATAGCAACCCGGTCATCATCTTCAAGGCAAGTATGTCGTCAAAAAGACAACTTGACCTCATAACGGGAATTAATTTTCTCAAGAATGAATTACTTTATATTCATTCAAAGGCTTGTGATTACATTGCATCACAACACGTGCTTCCTTTAATACATAAGTGTACGCGTCAGTGCGCTTATGGGTCAAAATAAGATAAATCTTATTTTCTTAGGTGTTGATTTTCAAAATATAAAATAATCATCTTTCAAATTCAACAGATCATCTTTTTTCTAAGACAATTTTGATCCATCAAATAACCACTACAGCTCTTTCAATAGAAAACGGGTCATTATTTGAGGGGAAGAAACTGTCAAAATCATCTTCTTCATAATTAATATGGTCTCAATCGGAAAAGGTTTTAATGGTTTCAGGTGAATGATTAAAGGGGAGTTGATAAATGTCAACTCAATTGGGCTTTATTTGATATATGTTTAATCTTTTAGGGGTATTAATGCAAAATGAGAGTCTTATTCATGATAACTATTCTTTAGTGTCTAGTTTTGCCTTTAAGGGAAACTCGCTTTTGCCTTAGGAAAAGTTTAAAAGATTATTGAAATGCTATGAAACCCCAGGGGGCATTTATGCCAAAACACTAAAGTTTTAAACATAACATCCCATTTTGCCTCGTCCCTGTTGTACACACGAACATATAAACATTCTCAAACCTTCAATCCACCATTGGTAACTTGCAAACCTTCAAGAACACGTTCAATCGTCAGTCTAAGCTTAAGGTAGACGCGTTTTATTGTTTCAATAACCATATATGTGACCAAACCGGGGATTATAACTCGTAAAACCCTAAAATCAACCTAACTTAAAACACCTTAAAAAGTGGATGAAAAGTTAAATTGATTGAGGGGTTTTGGACCTATAAGGGTCTAGATTGTGTGGTTTAAACAGTTTCTAAAAAGGTTAATTATCAATGTGTTGTGGTTGATTCTTGAACTCGAATGAATTAAAAATAGGTTAAACCTTGAAAATGGTTATAGGTTTGGGTTTAAGGAGTATAGTTATGAATGTTTGAACCCATTTGAGTGTTTATTTACCGTGCTTAGGTAAAATCTTGAAACTTTTGGGTTTCTTTTGTTTATTAGGGTCGAACAAGCTTAATTCAAGATTTTTGTGGTTAATCTGTGGTATTAAGATGTTAGGATGAAAGTATGATGCTATATGAACATGTTTGAGTGACGTTAGATGCTTAAAAGAGTGTGAAATGTTTGTGTAAAAAATTGTTGAGGCGATTTATACGTAAGTCATTTCTCATAGGCAATCAATACATAAAAAATTACACAGGCGATCTATTCTCACTTGATTACTCAGGCGATTAATACATCGTTATATAGGCGATCTATACATAGTTTAACACAGGTGATCAATACACAAAAGTTAACAACAAGCGATCTATACATGATAGTTTTAACAGGCGATCTATACATGCTAAGTTTTAACAAGCGATCTATACATGCTACCTTCACAGGCGATCTATACACTATCTTAAGGCATACTATACTTGATTGTTTCTAATAGAATTAATCTCATAATCTTGGTAATTCAAACTTATAACTTAATCTAAGTATAATTTAACCTTATCTTGTCATTTAGTGATTAAGTTAGGTGTAATTTTTCCTAGAAATCTTAACTGTTTGCCTTGATTCCATTAGTTTGCCTATAGTCTATGTGTGTATCAGTTCTTCGCATTGTGTGCCTATGTGTCAGTTTGTTGCCTTGTATTTGCTTGCCTATCACTTGTTGTAAACCCTGTTTTGCATCAATAATCTTGATTCATGGCCTAGATTGTCCATCTTGATATATATTTGCTTGCATATGAACTGTATGTGACAACTCTTAGCAGAATCATGTCTTCCATCACTACTCAACAAACCAAGCTTGATCTTGAGCTAGTTCCCAAAGAGAACCGTCTTGATATCGGGAAACGCAATGGAAGAATCCCTCATGGATTTTCACCAAGAGAACCCACATTTCAAGTCACTCTGGATGCTTTAGCACTCACTCCATGCTATCCAGCATTTCTCATCACTGTAGATGTTCCTGAAGTGTATATGCACCAGTTCTGGAATTGCATATACAAGCATGATGACTTCTACAGATTCAAGATTGTTAAGAACAAATGTTTCAAGCTTACGTTGGAAGTCTCCAGAGATATCCTTCAGATTTGCCCAAGAGTACAAGGTAGAGACTTTGATCCCTTTCCCTCTGAAGAAGACACTATGTCTTTCTTGAGAGATCTCGGTCATACAGGGGTGATCAATTCACTCAATGATGTTGTTGTCGATCAGATGCATCAACCTTGGAGAACCTTTGCTGCTCTTATTAACAAAAGCCTATCAGGAAAGACCTAGTGGTCTTGACAAACTTCGTCTTTCCCGAGCACAAATCCTTTGGGGCATGTACCATCAGAAGTATGTAGACTATGTGGAACTACTCTAGGAAGACTTCACCTATCAGATTGACAACAAAGTTTACAAAATGCAAGAAAAGATGTACTACCCTCGTTTCACCAAAGTTATCATTCACCACTTCCTTATTCAAGAAAAGTCACTTTCCTGGAGAAACAGAATTGGGATGCACACCTCCAAGATTGACTACTTGATTAACACCTTAGAAATGTTTCAATAAAAGAAGCATCCACGTATTATGGGTAGCAGTTCATACTGAATGTTTGACAAGTCCAGAGATGAAGGAAAGTAAAGCGTACAAGACTTATCTTGGCTATGCTACAGGTGAGGTGCCTCCCAAGGTTGCTAGAAATTAAGAAAGCTCTTCCAACCAAGAAGGAAAAGTGAGGCTTATCCTTGGAGATGAAGAACCTGTCAAAAAGGGCAAAAGATTGAAGACACATGCCAAAAAGTCTGCTTCTAAGCCAGCAACATGTATTGTCATCAGAGAGCCTCCTGTGGAAACAAAGTCAAAAATAAAGGAAAAAGAAAAGGTAGATGTAGCTTATGGAAAAGGAATAGAGCTGCTGTCGGAAGTAGCTTTGTCTGAAAAAGCTCAAATGAAGGAAGTAAGAAAGAAAAGCTTAAGGGTCTTTCACAGACTCAATCTTAGTGGTTTGGTTTGGTTGCCGAGAATCCACCACGTGTGAAAAGTTCACACCTACTGTCCAAGGTAAAGGAAACTGGTGAGAAACCAGGGGTTCCCGATGTGACCAATGATGACTCTTTTGAGAGTGAATCTGAGTGGGGGGGGGGGGGGGGGGGGGGGGAGGGTGGATGGGGGGAAGGACGAGTAGGGGAAGGGGGGTTGCGGGTGGAGGGGGGGGGGGGGGGGGGGGGGGGGGGGTGGGGGGAAGGGGGGGGGGGGGTTGAGGTTGGTGGGGGGGGGGAGGGGGAGGGGGGGGGAGGGTGGGGGGGGGGGGGGGGGGGGGGGGTGGGGGGGGTGGGGGGGAGGGGGGGGAGGTGTAGGAGGTCAGTGTAATGGTGGGGGGGGGGGGGAGTGGGGGGGGGGGGGGGGGGTGGAGGGGGGGATAGGGAGGGGAAGGTGGGCGGTGGGGGGAGGGGGGGGGGGGGGGGGGGGGGGGGGAGGGGGGGGGAAGGGGGGGGGGTAGAGGGGGGGCGGGGTGGGGAGGGGGGGGAATGGTGGTGGAGGGTGATGGGAGAGGGGGGGGGAGTGGGGGGGGGGGGGGGGGGGTTAGTGGAGGGTGAGAGGGGGGGGTGGGG
>BQNB010076904.1:12500-31009 GCA_026074375.1 Tanacetum coccineum
CTTGAACCATAATGAGGTTAGGATATCGAAACGTACTGATTGAGGAGCAAATGGCATCCTTCTTTCTTCTGGCTACAAATAAGTATATGTTTATATGCGGTATGCTACTACTATTAGTATTAGGTTTATGAATTTTAAGAGCACTAAAGTGCCACTTGCCTTTTTTTTCGCTGTAACATGTAATCGTAAGGGTATCTGAGGACGGGGTCTCATTACAGTGTATAATACTGTTGCGTAGCCACTAAGATTCATGGAAGAATTAGGAGGCGCTTCTCATGTCCTTTGCCTCTTTTGCTCACATGTAAAATGTACATGCTTGTGTCTTTACTCGAACAAGATTAAACTTAACATGCTTAGTAGTGTTGTAGCTTCCATAAATCATCTTATCCTTTAATGGGGTTTTTGATAATGTCATACGCTATTCAGATATCATCATATCACATCATGTGGATCTCGTCGTGCATATAACAGGTGTGGAGCTATTTGTTTTTAACTATTTAAAAGGCTTTGAGAAGTCTTGTCTAAGCTAATTATATATGGTGATCCTGAAATGTAGGTCTAACATGGACTTGTGGCGGTTCCCGCATATGTGCGTGCAGATATGTATGCCGTATGATTGGTTCATGTTTGGTCTCGTGTTGACAGGAACGTAGTTCCTTTACCTTCTTTTTGTGAATTAAACATCCATTGGAGTTGATAAAATGCAGCAAATGTCAATTATGCTTATACTCTTCATATATGTGTTCTCTTAGGAATGTAAAACTCAAGCGTTTTGTGATTGTGGCAAGGGTAAATATGAGCAGTCAATTTTATATTTAGTGAGCATAATACATTATTCGAGCAAAACAGAAGGAAATCGGTAGCCTACACCGAATGAGTTGAAACATTGTGTGTGCGTGGGGGCGTGTTTAAATGTGTTGTAAGGTACTCCTGTATGTGTGCGTTTAACTGTGATATAGATAAATGGTAAAGAATGTTGTACTGACTACAACGGTAAATATCATGTGGAGATGATGATGATAAGAGGGATGTAGTGACGCTAACGTACAGGTTGTGAACAAAAACATTTTAGGTTTACAGGAGAGCAATACCAGTAGGTCTAAATGAACAAATGGTCATAAGTGATTGCGATTTTTATTTAGAAAAACGATTTGTGATATTAAAAATGTCTGTAATTTGAAGTTACGAAGTTCAAAAAATTATTGCTTTTAAAAAAAAGCTAAAAAAAATCTGTAAAAATCTAGAAAATATTGCCTCACATTGAGAGCAATAAAATTATTTATTTGACCTCAAGTAAACGCAGTTGTATATCCTAGTACCAGAAAATAAGTCACCATGAAATCAATCAGGAGATAATAACTATATCCAATATGTATATCCAACGTGACTTCACATGAGCCATTGACAACCAGATGAATGATAAACTAAAAGCAGCTATGCCTTATCACGGTTGCAACTATCTATCGTAAAGGAGGATAGGATAGCAACATTCAATCAGATCATATGCTCCATAGTGATTATTCAGAATAGTGATTATCGTAAAGCCAGTTTTATAAACAAACATTGATTTTGACCAAATGGGTTTCCAAATAAAACTTTCAATTGACTCAACAAAACGAGGAGTCTGAAACAAGGTTTGAAAACATAAACAGATAACTTTGACATGGAAGTACAATGATAATCATTTGAACCGATAAAACTAAGATAGAAGCATGCTCCTGAAACGATCCAACAAAAATACTTTTAGACACAGAGAGTAAAATATCTTTCCGGCAACCCTCTCATCTTTTCATTCATTTCTTCCTGTTTCTTAAATTGTAGATCTTGCGCGCCTTTATCACCTCCTTTCCCAAGTTTCCTGCTCCCACCACCAGATTCAAGACACTACAAAGGTCATCAAAATCCTTCAAACAACAGAGATGACAGTTCCATTTCACCTTAAACTTCTTTATGTATATACGCTCAAAAGAACTGAGCGGGATTTCACCACCATGCTTATCGAGTAATTCTTGAACATCACACTTCAACATTTCTCGTCTGTTTTTTACCATACGAGCAGACAGCACATATCTCTTCTTGCTTTCTGGCTTTTCATAAAACAACACCATGCCCTCGTTGCGCATCTCAACAAGGAGCTCCTCAATAGTCTTCTCACCTAAGGACTCGTCCAATGATTTGTTAAACTTTTCCTGGTAACTTATCTCTAACCAAGACAAAGGAGACACTGGAATTCCTAAAAGATAGTCTTCAAGCATTTCTTGAATCTCAAGGTAGACAACTGATGAATTCTTTGACATATTTGTGTTAGTCAGTGTAGATCATAAAAGCTTGAATGTACCTGTTGATTGCCAAAAAATATAATCATCAGCATCTTTGTTCATCACACTCGGTGAAAGTTTATTTGCGATAGATTTTGGGACTCCGTGCTTCACATCCAGATTTAGGAAATCACTTATTTAATCTTGAAGTGCCTCAAGTTTGATAAGTTTACAAGTTTACAGGGAACATGTGACCATTAATTCAGAAAGCTCAAAACGACAAGCCAGTTGAGAAATCCAATAAGTAAGAACTGTAAAGATTTATAAGCCTATATATTGTAAAGATTATGAGATTAGTCCCTAAGCCAACTAATTTTATACTAAAGAGTTGTCATTGTTGCGTGCCTATGTTGGTGAACCGATATTTTCTTTCCAAATGTTGGAGATTACACGCATTTCTATCGACTTTCTCACTCCGAGTTAGTTGATATTGAAAAGGTGGCAGTCTGCTCCAGCCTCCGATCACTAAAAACAAAGTGCACATTGAGTCTAGAGCCAAGAGATCATCAATAAATCTCATTAGGACACTTGTCAAATTATGCTTGCTATTTCACACAATGTGAATAACAAGTTAACATATTAAGAGTCCTACGCATTATCCTTGTGATTGTGCCAGAACATCTGAGTGACTTCATTCACGATGAAGATGGAAATCCTTCTTGAGCCAACATCAAACAAGCTCATGGTAGGTGACTTGTGCGATTCTTTATGAATCAAACTAGTGACAACTGGAAAGAAACGATGGTGCGATTCTATAAGAATCAAACTTGTTCCAGGTTATGGATCGATGATTAATAAATTTTGAAATGCTTAAAACTATCGATGTGTCACAAAACCACTTTTGCAAGTGACACTTCGATTGATTTTCAAATCAATTTTTATTTTAATCAGTGAGATAGTAACTCGCTGGTTCACTCTTATCGTGCTGTCTGCTTTGGGACGTTCCGATAATGAGAACATGCTGAGTTTGATGAATCTAATACATATGTGTTAGAAAGATTTGATACTTCAGCTGGAAATCCTGTCAAGGAGATTCTTCTTAAATTGAGTCTACCTGATCACAGGTCGATCCTCACGGATTCGAAGGTTACTCCAACCAACCACGGGCGAATGACAAAGCCATATTCGTCCCCCCGCTTTATTGCTAACTGTTTTAATGCAGGATATTTAAAGATGGTGGTGAAGGTACCTGATTCCAGTTGACTCACAAGATCCATAGCCACATGCTCATACCAGACCGACAAATATAAAGACATCATGAAAGCTCAAGTACATGTTTCAAGACTTCCGCTACTCTGATACCATACGTCCTTCTTGAAGCGACAAAGTGTTAAAGTTAAAGAAATTCAAGAAAGATGCATTAGTAAAGCTTTTCAAGATTATCAAATCAAGAAAGGTATGAGCATGTCGGTCCAGATGTCACAAGTGCACGAGATGGCAAAGTCTACAAGATGGCGATACGAGATTATGTTGGGTTGATGATCTTAAGAAGCTCAAAGATCACATCCATGTCAAGACAAAAGAACTTGCTCAAATCCAAAGTCTATAATCACTACAACAAATCACAAGTTAATGATAGAAGTTCAAGACTACGAGCTCAAGACTGAAGTGAAAGCATAGTATGCTAAGTTTAAAATGTTTATAAATTGGAGTAACCTCCCTTAGGGGGAGATTGTTAGAAATACGAAAAAGTGTCGGTCACTACCAATATAGTCAGTCATAGCTCGTAGTAAGTTGTTAAGTTAAGATAATAAGCTAACCGGGCCAAAGGCCCATGGACAAGCCCACTAAGAGTCCATGGTCGGCCTTGGTTGGGATATATAAACCATCTCCATAGCTTAGAGAGGGTTTTGGTTGTTCATTTGTTATATTTCTTAAGCTAATATTATATGTTTTCTTTCTCTCTCTAAGCGTTCATCCAACCACCTCTTTCTCTCTCTAAAACTCTAAGTAATCATTCCATACTTGTGATAAGATTATTCTATAAGAAGAAACAAAAATTAAACAACGTCGCTTTTATCAGTTCCAAAACGATTGTATTTGGCCTTTTAATGACGTCGTGCAGACATCAATTCAAAACTAAAGGTTTCCCAGATTAATTCAAAACAATCCATAAATGAAAGGAACATAACCTGACAAAACTAGCAGTTGGAGACCTAAATGGCTTAAATCATCCTTATATATCCTACTCCTTAATCTCGAGCAGATTCGAATTGATTAAGGCATAACAAGAATAAAACATGAATCTAGGACCTGGTAGCTTTTAGTTAAGATAGCCTTGCTCGGAGATTGAATTAGGATTTATATTCTGATTTAAATTTACTCTAAAGATTTTGTCTGTTTTATTTTTAAGGAACTGTGTGACAACTCAAGGAGCTTGGAACCCATTATTGCAAATTGCTCGGGCAGATCAAGAGTGCTATATATATATTTGGTGTGATTTTAGCTTCGCTATTCCTACAACTTTTCAGATCTACTGGGTTGCATTTGCATATCCCTGGGTATGAGGATCCGGCTCTTCTGCTAAACAAAACCGAATGTGAGTTTTAAAATCTACTTTTTTAGAATAACAGATTAACAGATCAACAGAATAAATTGCTTCAACAGAATAAATTGCGCGTCTATTTTAGATTAACATATTTTGCTTATAGATATCTGTATATTACTTACATATCGAGTGACCTTGAATTTGGCTGTCACTTTGCATGAGGTTGCGGCTTTGTATGAGTTATGTAAGAAGTTGGGCAGATCCATTATAAATGATGGCCTCATTCACAAGGTATTATTTAAACTGGTATTTAATGTTAGGGGTTTTTGGTTTGTGTTTTTGACAACGGTTATGACTTGAAGTAACCAGATGTAGATTATGGCTCTGATTATCTGAATAACCAAATTATACCAAATGCCAAACACCCCCTATTTTTTTTGCACCTCTATTGAGTAATGCCTTGGATCTTTATTGTGTTTTATTTATGGTTTTTTTAGGTGTAGTCATATGTTTTATTTATAAACTTTTAAACCTTAATGCAAGAAATGTGATTGATATGGTTTAGATGTTATGTTCTTGAGGTCTTCGTTCTAAAGAATCTTTATAGGATTTATTAAGAGTGTAATGGTATACGTTATGCAAACCGCTTCGCCATATTTTGTCGCTTATAAATTTTCCTCGAAGATTGAGTTTGTTGTTTTTTTAGTGGTTTCATTTCAATGAATGCTTATGAAGGTACTAGCTCTAATTACATATTGAAATTTTCATTGATTATAGGTTCGGATGATTTTTGGGTTTCGATCAAGGAAAAGAACAGCAGCTCGAGAACCACTACAAATGAAAGCAACAATATCGATGGTTCAAGAAAGAGAATGGGATCAATAAAAGATTAAAAAGGTGCAATGAAGCTTCATATTATGCTGAATTAGTCATTTTATATAGATGTGAATTTTGGATTTTGTTTCACAGCCTGTCGTCCGATGCAGCGGCCCTGGGAAGCTGATGATAGTTACTGGGAAGAAAAATAGAGGGTTATACACCGGTTGCTACAGCTAGGACTTCTGCTCTTCAAATTCATATCGTTGGTGTAGCGGCTGCTCCGTTGTGTAGTGGACAGGTCTCAATATCATACAATTTTATTCTTGATCATTTTTCCTATAAAAAGTTAAGAAATATACGGCATTAATACAAACTGAATTAATACTTTGCAGCCATCTGTTGTTGTTCCATGATTCCTTAAATGGGCTTTCTAAAGATGAGCTCGGGCCATGAAATGAGTTGTGTGGAGAAAGAATAAAGGATGCCCACGAAAGAGGTATCATTATCTTCATACAAACAAATCTCACTAAATTACTTTGGATACCAAAGTGACAAAAAAGAGCAACATTGTTAACAACCTATTACCAATTACCTTTGTCGAGCTTTGGTAGTGTATTAAAGTTTGGTTTTGTTCTTTTCTTTTTAGGTTTCTGTACGTTTTATGGACCTTTTGATTTCAAGGCCATTGAAACCCCTATTGAGAGCTCTTCAGCAAAACCTGAAACCACTGCTTACTGTCAAGAAGCCTATTGGCTCGAAAAATCCTGGAAAGACTGGGGTCTTGATGCAAGAAAGCTTAGTACAAAGGTAAATTCTACTGAATATATATTATCGGTTTTAGAGCTTCATCCTTATGATTATTTGTTTTAATAGTCAAATCATGGTGATTTTCATGATATACGATTATAAAATAAGCTGCTTAGTTCTATTTATCTCAAAAATCAACTTGAAAAAAAATAATATTATGCATGTATCTTTTTAACTTTAAACCTGAGCTAAGTTAAAAAAATTATTCTTTTAGAGTTGGTCCTAAACTGCATTCACATATAATTCTACAATTTGGTTTTGCTTGGAACAGTTGGTCAAACTTTTTGTTTGGATCAAACAGGTCGAACGAGTAAAAATTAATTAGCCCAAAGTCTAATCTGAATGCTTAATGAGATTGAGGTTATTACAATTTTAATATTGTGTGTATAGAGCATTAGGTATTCAAGTAATTTAGTAAAAGAAAGGGACAACTAAGTACGCACGTCAGTAATTTTAAAATGAGTATTAGGATCGTCCAAACTTTAAAATGTGGGGAAATCTGATATTAGTTAATAAGCCCCTCCAATGTGTTTGGATCGTCTTGAGGTTTTATAAGACATTGTAAAACGCTGTAATTGCTTGGACCATATCGGGTGTTTTCGTTTTCAAAAAACTAAAAACGTCTTGAACAAATAAGTTTGTGGGTATACATTTGTGTGTCTGTGTGTGTGTGTCTACGCGCGTGTGTAAGGGGCTATTATATATGATCAGTTAGGAGCAGACATGATAGGAAATGGTGTTTGGATTTGCGTAGTCTAAAAGAAATTGTAATGAAAGCCATAAAGAGAATGCTTGGTTAGAAAGTATCAATAGGATCTATTTTAATAAAGTTTGTTTTGAGCATCCCAGCTTGGTACCCTAAACATATAACTTCTGATTAAAAGGGAGCTTGGTTCACTTTTTTTTACATGCATTTGGCTATAGTGATATTCATCATCTACATCCAGCCCAAAGTCCAAAATTATTTTTTCTAGCTGTTTTCTCGAGGTAAAATTGATAAGCCATCCAACGGTTTGTAATTAACCGTGATATTACATCCTTTTAGAAAGAAAGCAAGAAAGAATCAAAAGGATGAGTTCAAAACATAACCAAAAACATTCCGCCTAAACTTGCAAGTTGTTCTGTACTTTAATCTCAACTAGCAGAAAACGCATTTAGAATTCTAGATAGATTTAGAAATAGTGAGCTTGAGACGTGGCGCTAATTGATAACTATAACCTCTCCTTTTGTATTTTTGAAGACCCCAAAAACGACCATACAGTCTTGCTTAGATTTGTAGCAGTCCTGGGCAGATACAAATCATGGTTTTGTCAGTTCACAATAATCCCACATATTGGAACCAAATTCAGATAAAAACTGTAGATTTACCTTTTAACTAATCAGTAGAAACTAACAGAAAAATGATCATTAAAAGTATGTGGTATGCTATTGATAAATGAATTGATGTCTTATTTCTAACGTGCAAAACATATATAATAGCTTAAGAGGAAAAACGTCAAATGGGCCGATAGGTCAAATTTGTTATGACTTTTCACTAACTTATAAAAATGATTACCTTATTCAAAATAATATGAAGATTCTTGCAAAGTATGAAAGATTATCTTCAGCATTTTCTTTCGTCTTTAATTTCAAATATACCTGTTGGTTCTTGCATTTTTTCTAATATTTTGGTTCTTATGTCGTTTAAGTGAAAATAAGATGCTATTACGCCTTTTTAATAACTATAAAAAATGATTGCCATGAAAGATTACAAGCGTAATTTTTTTCATTAAGATTGTTGAATCATACTAGCTATCAAACAGTCGAAACAAAATCATACAGAGCTTTTGAATCATTCAAGGAACTAAGGTGTTGTTTGTTTCATTAAGATGTTTTGGGTCTGAATCTGACTACCACATCTTACTGGTAAGAGGTGGTCATAATATCTGAATCTGAATAAAAAAATGTTGTTTGTTTTTTCAAAATTGTCTTAATAGTTTATTTTTTAGAGTATATATCAAACAATAATAATACGATGAATAAATAACTTTTATAAAAATGAAACAAAACATTTTTATCATATATTTAACACAACAATAAACCATTAAATAAATTATCTTAATACATATTCTAAATTTTAACATAGTAAAAACTATTACACAACTTTCTTTAAAATAATACAAATTTTAACGAAATGAAGAGCAATCAGTAAACTATCTAAAACCAAATAATTCAAGACCTGCTTCATGAATTTGTTTTTGCGATGTCAGTCTCTCGTAAGTTAATCATATATTGTTTAACGCTTCACTCCCAATAGGTTGAGCAACTTCAACATCACCATCGTTATCATCACGTACATTTTCATGAACATGTATGTCACTTTGGTCGTATTCAGCAAAAAAATCATCGCTTAAACCCTCCTTTCGTATAAAGTTATGAATTGCAAAACATGCAATAGTATAGTCTCTTGATTAACCAAAGGCTAAAATGGGCATACTCTTCAAATAGTGGTGAAACGTTCTTTTAAGACACCAAAAGCACTCTCGATTACGTTTCGAAGTTTGCATTATGCGGTGATGCATTTTCTTATCTCGTCATTGCACGTTTCCGACGAAAGTCTCCTAACCAATACCTAACATTGCGATACGGAGCCATAAACCCACGTGTATGCCTATAGGCAGCATCACACAGATAATATTTATCTGTAAAAATTTTTTTTTATTTTTTGTATATTTTCATATCTACATTCACACATACGAGGTATATCACAATTTTAAACTTAAATACCTGAAGGGGGAATCGGAAACTCATATAGCGGATCATCTAAAGCTTCATTAAGTATTCTCGCGTCGTGTGCCGTACCTTCCCATCCGGCGACAATATAGGTAAAGATCATGTTGAAGTCACAAATGGCTAAAACATTCTGATAACAGTCACCTCTTCCTCTTGCTCTGTATACATTCTGTTTATGAGACGGAACAGAAGCATGTATAAGAGTTCCATCAAGGGCACCAACAGCTCCCTAATTTGGAACAACAAATTATTAAAATACAATAAAATCAAGAGACATGTTAGTAATAAATTTGACGGTTACCTTAAACATTCGACGTTCCCTTCTATTGTTTCCTGGAATGTTCGGATTTGGATTAAATGTTGTTGGCCTTATAACCTCTTCAGAAAATACCAACATCTTATCTAATACTTCGTGAAAGCAATTATGAATAGTTTCCTTCGAGTGTTGAAACCTACGCTTCATAACAGAAAATCGTTCATTGTGACCAATTATCATAAGAAAGATAAACATCTTCTCCTCAACCGATATATGCTTACTATCTCTTAACCAATTCTTTTCTTTAAAATGATTGCATAGTCGAACAAACGAGTCACGAGACATCCGTATCAACTCCGTACATTGTAAATTATTTCCTTGCAAAAGCTCTTGAGTATATTGATGCCCGGACATTGTTGATGTATTATCCCTTTTACGTTTCCTTACACTTCGCCGAAAATATTTAAAATAAAAATAAATAATATAGATTAATGCAAGTTTTTTCCTAGCATCCATTTAACCTGTATAAACAATACACACCAAATGGGTTTTAATATTATTACCAAATAAAAACAAGCGTCATATAATTAAATATCAAAACCAAATAACAATACACCAAACAGTTTAACATCGTAAAATACCAAACAAAACAAACATCAAATAGTTCAACAAAGTACCAAATACGACAAACTCCTAATAGTTCAACAAAGTACCAAATACAAGAAACTCCTAATAGTTCAACAAAGTATCAAATACGACAAACTCCTAATAGTTAAACAAAGTACCAAATATGACAAACTCCTAATAGTTCAAAAACCCAATTGACGTGCCATCATTTCAATCCATTTCTTTAAGACATTTGGTATTGACGGTAATAACATCCATGCCTCCCTGTAGCTCTTTGACTGACAAAAGATACCAGTCGCCACCAAATAAATTGGATCATCGGGTTCTAACCTCATGCTCATTAACTTCTCATGACACTCATCCATAGTAGGACCTTGGTTTTCTTGAGCAGCAATGCTACTAATAGCATTCTTCATTGTTTCCTCCAACTCACCTAACTCAGAATCCTTTTTACTTTTTTTCTTTCTCCTACCTCTTGCGACATTTGGTTCTTTAGAAGAACCATCTTCAAAACTAGAGTCGTAACCCGCATCAAGGTTTACATGCTCGCTAGCTGCCGAAGAACCACCTTCTTTGTTGAAACTGTTCACGTCATCCTCAACTTCAACTAACTTCACACCAGAATTTTGGGAAGAAGGCCTTTTTTCAGCAACCGGTCGACGAATAGAACCACTTGCAGAACACTTTTCAAATAGGATACGACAAAGTTCAGGATAAAGCAATGGACTAGTTTTCAAACTACTCCCGTACTTAAATCTCTAAACAAAATTCACAAAGAAAGTATAGATTAATAACGTTGTCATTACTATATTATATGTATGTAAAAATTACGTTTAAACTATTCATGAACCCACCTTGCTTACATCTTTCCACTCTTCCTTTGTTAGGTTGAACGTTTTTGTATCTTCATTGTAGATATTTCCTGTTTTTCCTCTTAAATAAGCCCAAGCTTTATATTTTCCATTGTAGTAATCAAATTTATTTTTCAATTGTTTTTGGTTGGTGGTTAGGCCAAATGCTTCACTAAGCTTTTTACCGACTATCACCCACGACTCAACATGTAGGCTATTACCTTTAGCCTTTACCCTATTCACTTCTTCGATACATGATTCCAAGAAAAACTTGTATTGTTCGGGAGTAAAAGTTAGGTTAGTGTCACCCATTCCTATAAAAAAACAATATATCAAACAATACACACCAAATGAGTTTAATATTATTTCTAGAGATATAATCAAATAAAAATGTTCAGTCATTCTATACCAGATACCATATCGATTAAAAATACACATGAACATATCAGTAGAAAAACAATCAAATATTAAAGATAACTTAAAAGACACTAATTTAGAATACAAAAACACATATTTTGTGACCTAAAATAGTTTAACCAGCAATGTTTCGACTCAAAAATTATAAGCTGGAACAAAAGATACAAAAGAGTATTACGGAGCAAGAGATACAAAAGCCATTAACTGATATGTGCTATTCCTTATTCATATTAGGTCTTTTAAGATTATTGTCTATAATAGCAAATAAAGGTTTCCATAACTGATGCAATAAGTACTGGTACAGCATAGCATAGGCAAACTTTGTATATAGGTATGTGTCTGTGCTAGTAACATGAAAAGGATAAGCAATCAATAATATCGGTTAATATAAGTACTCGCTGTTAACATGATTATTTTTAGCTCTAAAATAAACAGTCCTCTAAAATAAACATGATTATTTTTAGCTTATTCCGAACTGTTTATCAGCTTTAAAATAAACCTGATTATTTTTAGCTCTTATCTCCTCTAAAATAAACAGATAAGCCGTTTCATCCAATCACTCAAAGCTGCGTATATGCTTAAATGATAAACTGATAACCATAGAAACACTTAATAAGCAGTCCTAAACACTCTAAATATTTGTTGTGCGATTTTACAGGAAATGACTGTCAGAGGGTTCAGGGGTGACAGCAGCTCCCACAAGATTTACTTCTCACCGGCTTCTTCTGCACCAATCGCAAACGTTGTATCTGTTATGACACTTGTTGGACTTATAGGTGCTGCCGCTTTGTCCGAGTATATTCTTGTATGAGGCTATACGTCACTATATTAGGTATAATCAAGTCATTCTGGTTTCAGTTATGACGGTGAAAATTCATTTTAGGTATTTTTAACCCATTTCAGGTACAACTCACTGATATTTTTATCAGTGTCTCTTATGGTATCAGGGTCAGCAACCTGAATCCAGGCTATAGGATTGAGGGTTCAGGTTCAGGGGATCATCTTTTGTTGACTGAGTTCTTTCAACTTCAGTTCCTGATTCACATCACATTCAGTGAGTAGGGTTCAGCTTGTAAGGTTTTAACTACTCATTTGAGTATTTTTCTTTCACTTCCTAACACAAACGAAAGACACCAAATATACCTATTCAGTTTTTTTACCAAACAAACACATCTGAATCATAGGTCAGCATCCCACATACTACACATATCATCGACTCGTATCAGGCTATGCCCGATATGCTTACCACACCCTGATGTGAAAAGTATCAGTACACCCCATCAACCAATAACATCCATTCTTTGAACAAACCCTTAATTCTATCAATCTCAGTTCCTCATAAGCACTTAACGAACCCATATACCTTTCTAATCTCAGCCACCATTATACCTTCACCATAAATCCACAACTCAATCCCATATCACCAACACTCGATCCAGTTTTGTCTAAAAAACAATACACGACACTATTCTAAAGAACTCATAATTCCTCATTTTTGAGTATCCTGCAGTCTGCACATTGGCTCAAGCTTTTTCACCTATCCTACCCACGATACACCTTATTCTCTAAGACCATACAGAATGTACAAATGACAAATGACTTACAAAAATCCAAAAAAATAATAATAAGCCAAAGTCCATATATAAGCAGATTCTTTATGAACTAATGACTAATGACTTAACTACACGAAAAGACCCATAAACTACAGCAAATAGTGCCGTTATTTAAGCCGTTAACATACACGAAAAGACCCATAAACTACAGCAAATAGTGGCGTTTTTGCAGCCGTTAACATACACGAAAAGACCCATAAACTTCTGCAAATAGTGGTCAAAACACTACTTCCTAAACTGCCATGTTTATGAATTTGACCCACAATGTAACAAGTAACAACAAAAGCAAACAATAACATGAGAAACACAACAAAAATAACAGCTCCTAGATTCATATACTTAAAAAACATAACAAAAACAATCTTGAATCTTGGACCAAAAACCCTTATAACAGGAAAAACACATATAAATAATCTTGAAATATAAAAAGAAAACATACCTTCTAGATATCGTCGGCGGAGGTGGTGGTGACGGCGGCGGACGGACGTGGGTGAAGGGTTTAAGGGTGGTGGTAGCGGTGGGGATGCAAGTGGGTGAATGGTTTGAAGGTGTGTGGGAGGTGAATGAAGGAGGGTTTGAAGGTGTGTGGGAGGTGAATGAAGAGTCAGACGAGATCAACACCTCTGATCTGAGCAAGAGGTTCTCTATGTTACCATGTCTGACTCTGAAAGAAAAAACAAACAACAAAAAAGTCTGACCGCGTCTGACCGGTCAGACTTAGATGTGATTCAGACCTTTTTTTTAAAAACAAACACACCCTAAGATTGCTAAACCCCTTACTTCACTGACGCAGAAGAATCGAAAGTATAAGTGGGGCAGGGAACAAGAAGAAGCTTTTCAGACTTTGAAGGACAATTTGTGTAATGCACCAATATTTTTTTGCCTGATGGACCAGAAGAATTTGTAGTTTACTACGATGTGTCGAATCAAGGATTTGGTTGTGTGTTGATGCAAAGAGGCAAGGTAATTGCATATGCATCGCGACAACTGAATATTCATGAGAAGAACTATACTACACATGATTTGGAGTTGGGAGGAGTAGTTTTTGCTCTTAAGATTTGGAGGCATTACTTATATGGGACAAAAAGTATTATCTACACAGATCATAAGAGTCTACAGAATATTTTTTACCGAAAGGAGTTGAATATGCGCCAATGAAGATGGATTGAGTTGTTTAGTGACTACGACTGTGAGATTCGTTACCATCTGGGAAAGGCGAATGTAGTGGCTGATGCGTTCAGTAGGAAGGAAAGAGTGAAACCGAGATGAGTAAGAGAAATGTCCATGACTATTCGGTCAAGCGTTACGAACAAGATATTGGTTGCTCAAGGTGAGGCGTCCAAGGTAGAGAACGTGACAGCAGAAATGCTACGTGGCTAGGACTAACAAATGGAAAAGAAGGAAGATTGTGGTTTATGTTGTATTGATCGAGGATGGGATTCCATTGATAGGTGATATAAGGACAATAATTATGGACGAGACTTATGCATCAAGGTACTTGGTACACCCGGGAGCGGATAAGACGTATTATGATCTTGGAGATATACATTGGTGGACATGTATAAAGAAGGATATAGCTACCTATGTTAGCAATTGTCTGACTTGTTCAAAGGTGAAGGCTGAAATGTCAAAGACCTTCGGTTTGTTGCAACAGCCTGATATACTTAAGTGAAAATAGGATAGAATCACCATGGATTTTATCACTAAGTTGTCGAGGTCAAGTTGGGCATGATACAATTTGGGTAATAGTCGATAGACTGACTAAGTAAACCTATTTTCTAGTTATACAAAAAGATTACAAGATGAGAAGTTGGCAAGGATTTATATTGATAAGATAGTAGAAAGGCATTGAGTTCCGGTATCGATCATCACAGATTGTGATGGAAGATCTACATCAAGGTTTTGGCAGACATTGCAGAAAGATTTAGGAACACGTTTGGATATGAGTACGGCTTATCATCCTCAAATGAATGGACAAAGTGAGCGTACCATTCAGACTTTAGAAGATATGCTAAGAGCGTGTGTGATTGATTTTGGTGGTAGTTGGGATACTCATTTGTCTTTAGCCGAGTTTTCTTACAATAATAGTTATCATTCGAGTATACGATGTGCTCCATTTGAGGCATTGTATGGAAGGAAGTGTAGGTCGCCTGTTCTTTGGGCTAAAATTAGAGAAAATCGGTTGATTGGACCAGAGTTGGTACACGAGACAACTGATAAGGTGGTATTGATTAAAGAAAGGCTTAAAGCGGCTGGAGATCATCAAAAGAGTTAAGTTGATAATATAAGAAAGCCTTTGGAGTTTGAAGTTGGTGATCAAGTATTGCTAAAAGTGTCACCTTGGAAAGGTGTAGTACGTTTCGGGAAGAAAGGAAAGTTAGCACCTAGATACGTAGGACCATTTGAGATTCGGGAAAGGATAGGTCCTGTAGCTTATTGGTTAAGATTGCCTCAAGAGTTGAGTGGTGTTCACAACACGTTTTATGTATCAAATCTAAAGAAGTGTTTGGCGGATGCAAATTTGCATGTGCCACTAGGAGTAGTTAAGATAGACAAAACTCTTCGTTTTGTTGAGGAACCTGTGGAAATTATGGATCGTGAAGTTAAGAAGTTGAAACGTAGTAGGATTTTGATTGTTAAAGTTCATTGGAATTCTAAGCGTGGACCTGAGTTTACTTGGGAACGATAGGATTTTATGAAGGCTAAGTATCCGAATTTGGTTGTTGATCGTGTTGATGAAAGTACTAGTTAAATTCCAGGACGAAATTTCCCTAAGGAGGGGATACTATGACAATCGTGATTTAGCGAGGTTAGCTTAACCGTTAGAGTTAACTTACCTAGCTTTATGTGTTTTGGTTTATGTGCGTAAGTCGTTTTGGTGTTATATTTTTTATGGTATATATGTTACTAAATGAGTTTGAGATAGTAAAAATGAATGATTTAATCATATCATTTCGTATTGATGGAGATTTTGGAATTTAGTGCGTTTGGATATTATGGCATTTGTGAAATTAGCGTATCGTGTATCGTTAATTTCGGGATGAGATTATTTAGTAAGTCGAGATATAATAATTTATTAAGTTAGTATAGTGATTTTCATTATTTTATTGTCGGTAAAATTAATGAAGTGCGAATCGTTAATTTCGAGTTGAAAATTTAATTAGAATATTGAGGTTTGATAATTTATTTATGAGGTAATTAATAAAAAAATAATTAAGGAAAAATAATATTAAGTAGTGTAAGTGTTTCTTTTATTTTAAGTTTAGTGTATTTATTTAATAAGGTTTTAAGTAAATATGTAATAAAAAATAACATATATATTTATGTATATATTTCAAAATTATATAAAAAAATAAAAAAATATATAATTAAGGGGTGTTTGTAGGTCGGTTCAAAAAGAAAAAGAAAAAAAGGAAATCAATTTGACTACAATTAAGAGTCTAGGTAACTATAAATACAAAATCAAAGGAAACCCTAAATTACTTTTTCTCCCCCCTTGTTCTTGTGATCGGTCAAAACCCTAAAGAAGAAGAAAAAAATTTTTTTTATCAAGATTGAAGGTGTTGATTCGTGTGTACTCGGGTGAAAGGTTTAAGTATGATTTCAATTAAGTTCTTGTTTAATTTTTCTTATAATTAGTAACATTAATTGGTAGAATTAGAGTTTCATTAAAATTTAGTAAATATGTTAAGATGATCATTAGTAATCAATTAGGGTGTAATTAATGGTGTTTGGATGCGTTTGATTAGGTTTAGTTGTTGTTAAATTCGGAATTAAAACTGTGCAGATTTTTAGGTCATCTTGTAAGTATCATAACTTGGTCATACATATAGCTTTTATTGATTTGCTTGAGCCTAAAAATAACTACAGAGAGTCTACTTTCAAACCTCATTGATTTCATGAATTAAAAGTGAGTGGAAGTCAGTCAAAATAATTTTACAAGATTCGTTGTCGAATCTAAGTTTTTAGGGCAGATTCTGGTTTGTGTTTGTGGTCAAAAACCATATCAAAACATCTTTTTAATTGATGGGATTGCTACTGTAGCAAGATCATGATGTGTATGATTTTCTAGAATTTTTGTTGAATTTTTCTAAGTGTTTTAATCGGTCTGATCAAGCTAAACTTTTTGATGGTCGAATCAAATCCGAATTTGAGTTCTTTGCGATGTTGAATTTTTATAAAATAGTAAGGCCCAATATTATTTTTTCTACAAAATCACAGTAGTTCATAACCCATTGGGAAGGTAGGGAATGAAAGGGGGAAAGCTAATTTGATCAGGTATTATTTTATTTGTGGTCGAAAAGTGACTATAAAATTTTGCCCAAAAACTAGAAAACTCGAATATGGGATTTAGGAGTATTAGTGTATAACTAAGGTATGATAAGTATGATAAAGGGTTATAAACATAATATAAACATGATAGTCCATTAATTGATTCTTACATCAACTTGGGCATTTAGCCTAATCGCGTGTAACATGTGTTTTATTTGTGTTTAGTTGATTTCGAGGAATTTGTGAATTAGTTGTGCATCAGTTGAGTTTCATAGTCCTATTTTTCCGTTTTTTTTAAATTGGGATGGAAATGATGCAAATGTTTTTGAAATGTTTCATTGCTGTGATTATGTGTTTTAAATGCGTATGGATATTACATGACTATTATATGACTATGTGATACATGTTGATATTGAATGGGATCGGATGAGTACGCCTACTCAGTGTTATTTGTGGTATTGATTTGGGATCAGATGAGTACGCCTACTCAGTGTTATTTGTGGTATTGATTTGGGATCAGACGAGTACGCCTACTCAGTGTTGGTTATGGTACCATGGGATCGGATGGGTATGCCTACCCATTGTGTAAATATGTTTGTGTGGTACATTCTGGGTAAGCTTGGTTGCTTATAGTGCCAGCTATTCTAAGCCTGAATGTGTAATAATTGAGTGAATGTGATTGGTTCTTTTTAAGCTAAACCTTTTATATATATAATATATAATAAAATATATATAATAAGTATAATCTAAAAATAATCAATGAAACCGAGAAGTAGTATAGAATATCACCGGGTCGTTTATCCCCAACGAGGCTGTGCTTAAGAATCGATACAATCGGAAAATTAGATTTTGAATGAGATTAATGATTTGGGAGTTCAGAAAGCTAAATTAATCAATAATAAGCAAAAACGATTGAGAAAAACCTAAAAATTATAAAATTAAACTGAAAAACGAGAGTAGAAATCTCGAACAAGGGGTCAAAAACCTAAAATCTTAAAAATTAACCCTACAAAGAAATTTTTACTTCTAATCTACTCTAGGGGACTAATAATGAAGAATGAAAAATAATACCGAAAACGGAGTTAAAACGAGCTCTAAAATGAAAAAACAAAAACGGGAGTAAATCCCGTTCTTTAAAAAGTACAATTTTGCAAAAATGACCCTACAAATGTTTTTATATTTTTTCTAAGTAAAATATGACTAAAGAAAATTTCCTAAACAAGAAAAATATTTTTTTGATAATTTTTGTATTTTTTATGAATTTTTAAA
>BQNB010076905.1:0-31009 GCA_026074375.1 Tanacetum coccineum
CAATGGTATTCATGTAGACCATGGTGGTTGACGAGAATGGATTACGAAACAAATAACACAAAGAAAAGATAGACTACGAGAAAGCTAATGTACTGGAATTAAATTCTCATTTGATAGGAATCAAGCGAGTAGAACTAAGTTAAACAATGGTCGAAACCTAACTATTCCCCATGCAGCGGCGCCAAAAACTTGGTGTAGAGATCGTAGGGACTTCCGCACAAAGTTTTGCAACTCACTAGGCAGTGTACCTAATCGTTGTAGTGTAGTATAGGCAAGACTCAGGGGTTGTTATCGTTCTCTAGGAGAATAGGTTGGGAAGGCTCAAACACGGTCTAACAAAATTCTATAGGGTTGAGAGAAGATTCTTTTTGTGTTTTTATATTTATAAGAAAGCGGGTAAATATCATGATTTGAGAGGTTGGTTTGATTAACTAATGATTAAGCTAATTATAATCTATGCTACTAGTGATAACTTTATGATAAAGAGATGTATTTTTTATTTACCTTATCATGCACTACTCCTCAAATTGCTTCTCCTAGATCTATTACCTTGTCACACTTGTGATGATCTGTGTAAGTATTTCCTAGGTCATGAACGGATTACATGAACCCACCGTCTATTTAATATTCTGTTAGGGCAATGCACAAGTAAGGTAGTATAAAGACTATTACAAGGCCCCTAAGAATATATTAAATGCATGTGAAATAACTTAAGAGGGATCAACCATATTAGGGGTAAGGTAGTATGAAGACTGTTACTGATGGTATCCTTTCTACACTACTCGTGTTTCCCTAGACGTCTATGCCAATTTAATATATTATAGCTAGTTTTCTAGAGCCTAACACGCACATTCATCAACAAGAGGCAACATCAAAAGGATCTACAACCTAAGTTTTATGCAATCTTAAGTAAATATAAAGGAGGGTTTAGCCTAGCATGTTAAAGATAAATCCAGAGTACAAATAAATCACACAATACGTAAACATATTGAATGATTAATGATAAATAATCTTACTTGATTAAAACATGGATTAAAGGTAGTTACAATAGGGTTTTGAGGCCCTAAAAATGACCTTAAAAGCTATTGAAACGACGTCTCCCTAAAATTATACAAAGTTACACACTTAAAACCCTAATTTCAGTTTAATATATATAGGAAAATCACTGCGACGGTGTCGCTTTGAAATCCTGATGCCGTCACCACGATGATTCTAGATCCTCTTTAAGTCAGCCATGTCCTGACGTCGTTGTAAAATCCCTGACGCCGTCCCTATATAGATCACGACGGTGTCGCTTTATGCCTGTGACGCCGTCTCTAGCCACTGTATGCATAAATCTTCAAGAGATTTGGTGTAGGTCCATAATCTTGACCGTTTGTTCTCCAAATAAGCCCAAGTCACGTGTATTTCCTCCAAAAGCCATCCAAGTGCTAAAAACCAAAAAATAAATGATTAAGCACGTAATCTAGGTATATTTGCATGATTTAGGGGGTTAAATAACCCCGAAATAATGTATAAAATTACACCTCATCACGCTCCTATAGTGTCCCTGCCTTTCACACTCGAAGCAGGTAACACCTTTCTGATTCACCATTGGGGCTCTTTGAGTAGTTACAGCAACTATAGCCCTACAATCTCTAGCCATATGCCTAACCTTTTAGCAATTGGTGCACTTCATCGTACGCGACCCCTCATGATGTATCCTGCACTTGTTGTAGTAGGGTAAAGACCCAGCATACCCCTTCTTCTCACTGTTCCTAATAGTGTATGCTCTTTCTACATTATGCCCACCAACATTTTGCCTCTTAAAGGGTGGCTGTTACACATGGTTGTCTCTTAAATTGTTATCAAACCTTCTCTTGTTTTCTGCATTCCTAGCAAAATAATCCTTCAGCTTCTGATCCATCAAGTTGTTTGTAATTCGAATTGCATCTTGGAGTCTCATGGGTTCAGCAGCAATCACATTACCTTGGATGTTATCCGAAAGGCCTCTAATAAACTTCTCCACTTGATCCTCCTCCTCGAGGACCATCTTAGTGCACAACAAAACCAACTCATAAAACCTTTGGTTATAGGTAGTCAAATCATTACCCCTCATAGTTAGATTCCATAACTCAGTCTCCATCTTCTGAATCTCATTTCTTGGACAGTACACCTCTGTCATCAGCTTCATGAGTGCCTTCTACGTCATGGCATAGGCAACATCAGTCCCAACTGTTCTCTTATGAGAGTTCCACCAAGTCAATGCATTGTTCTGCAAAGTGCATGTCGCATGCTTTACTTGATACTTCTGTGGATAGTTGTTGATGTGGAACATAGTCTCTATCTTTTTAAACCATCTGGTCAGCCCAACGACTCCTTCAGTCCCCGTGAAGTTAAGTGGCTAACACTTCACGGAATCTTAGTATGAGCACTCATCTGAAACATGCACAACACCTCCAGCATTCACATTGGGGTTTCCATTTCCGTTCCCTCTTTTGTGACCATTCCCGTTACCATTACCATTGTCTCCCCCATTATCATCTCCTTGATTGTCCTTACTCTCCTCTTTGGCTCTAGGGTTTCTGGCACCGTCGTACGCTTCTAAGGCTTCTACCACATGCTTAGCGATTAACTCATCAATCTCCCCTTATGTTATTCCAGAACGGGTGGTAGTCATTGTTCTATATTACCAAAAAGATAAATCACGGTGAGATTTCCGAGTGAGATGAAATCACCATAAATGTTAAATAGAAACAATTAGCTTATATCGCGCAAAAACATAGAATCACAATGAGTTCACATTATGCTAAAAAGAATTAAGTAATTAACAACACCATACGTAAATACTAAAAGAAAACAATAATAGATAATCAAGATTACATATCATATACGATAGTCGGTTACATCATGTCCCAAATAACAGTACAATTTCCTAACGATACTACTACTAGCCACTAGGCACTATACTACCGATCGATACATAAGTCCTAATAGAACATGTCTAAGGACGAAAACCCAAACATCTCCTGGCATAGGTCTCTAGCCTCCTAAACTCCATGCGATCATAGTAGTGAAATTGATGAATCTATCTCAACTCCTCCTGAGTGTACGCCATATGGCATCGCATACTGTCAATTCGCTCTCTCTCAACACATAACATACCTCTAAGATTCGTGTTGTCTCTCTCCAACACTCCAATCCTATCCATCATGATGCGGTCATCGTTAGACTTCAACAAGAAGTTTTACAACTCCCTAGGCAGAGCACCTAATCGTTGTAGTAGTAGTATAGGCAAGACTCGAGGGGTTGTTATCATTCACTTGAGGAATAGGTTGGGAAGGCTTGATCATGATCTAACAGAATTCTAAGGGTTGAGGGAAGATTATTTTTGTATTTTTGTATTTTATGGAAAGCAAGTAAATCATATATTAGAGAGGTTGGTTGGTTTTAGCTATTAAACTAAATATAAATCTACGCTACTGGTGATAACAATAAGATAAAAGATTATGTTTATTTAATCATGTATTACACCATAGATTGCTTCTCCTAGTGTTGTTGCCTTGTCACACTTATGATGATCTGTGTAATTATTTCCTAAGTCATGAACGAATTACACGAACCCGTCGTCTACTTAGCATTCCATTAGAGCAATGCACAAGAAAGGTAGTATGAAGACAATTACAAGGCCCCTAAGGGTACACTAAGTGCATGTGAAATATTTTAAGAGTGGATCAACCATATTAGGGGCAAGGGAGTATGAGGACAGTTACCTGATGGTATCCTTTCTACACAATGATGTTTCCTTAGACATATCAACAGCGATACAGACAAAAGGTAGTTTTCTAAGGCCTAACATGCACATCCATCACAAGAAGCAACACCACTAAGATCTACATTCTAGGTTTCATACAATCATAAATAAACATAATAGGAGGCTTAGCCAAGCATGTTATAAGTAAAGCAAGAACAAAGATGAATCAAACAACACATAGACATATTGAATGACTAAATAAACCTTACTTGATTAAAACATGAGTTGGAGGAAGTACAATAGGGTTTTTAGGCCCTAAATTCGTCCCTAACAGCTGCTAAACGAACTAGGGTTCGTACCCTCTTTTTATTCTAAAGTTACACACTCAAAACCCTAACTTCGGGTTTGTATATATAGGAAAATTGATGTGATGACATCGCGTTTTAATTGTGACACCGTCATGAAAAAGAATATTCTAGATAATGGGCTGGGTCGTGTACTCTGACACCGTCATGGAATCTTGTGACACCGTCTTGATCATCATTGTGACGGCGTCACATTATACTTGTGACGTCGTCTCCAGCCACTGTAGAGAAATTCTTAAGCAATGTTGGCGTAGGTCCGTAGTCTTGTCCGTTTCTTCTCTAAATGAGCCCAAGTCATGTGTATTTCCTCCAAATGCCTTCCAAATGCAAAATATCTGAAAAGGAATGATTAAGTACCTATTTTGGGCATAAACATACGATTTAGGGGGTTAAACAACCCCAAAAAAGTGTATAAAATAACACCTCATCAAATACCCCTACACTTAGGATTTGCTTGTCCTCAAGCAAATGGGATTTTCTATCTAGACAATAGCAATATGAGGGGTCATTTTACCTACTCTTTAAAAGTATTTTATAACACAACCTTCTAGACCTTGTAATTAAAAGCACAGAAAGTATACACTAGCATCTCACATAAGTGTTTGGGATTCTCTCTTTCTCTTGGGTGTATAATAAATTATAATATAAGGGGGAAATGGAAAATCAACACTCATTACCTGTCATAGCATATAAATTACCATAGGCTTGGTAAATGATCAAACCTCCACCGCTAGGTGCAAGCGTTATTCATTACTATCTAAGAGGTCTTTTAAAGGGTTGTGGGGTGTAGGTGTAAGATAACATATAATGGAAACGGAAACGGATGGGATATATTTGGGTGGCTTTGAGTGAATTTGGAGTGGAAGGGTTAGCTAATTATTTACACAAATACACTTTGGTTTGGTTGTTAATCCAAGACTCGGACGAAGATCTACAAACTCTACACAACTCTACATCAATCTCTTTCTGTTTCTTTTTTCATTTTTTCCGACTAACATAATACATCACATGGGGTTTATAATACGTACCCCTACACTTGAGCTTTTACATGCTCGATATTTACAATCTATCCAATGACCCAATTTGAGTTAGATCAAAATAACATGGAGATCATTTGACAAACATATGGGGGGTATTGACTTAACTTTCCTTCCCCATTCTTCTACGAAATAAATACTACCATGAATCCCAATCGTCCCAAAACTGTATTTACAAGGATAAGGACTTAGCAACCGTGTACTCAAATAATTAACTTGGGTTAAAATAATAATGTACTAAAAATGAGTACATACAAGGTAGGCTAAGGCTTTTTGGATGTAACAATTGGTTTAAGGGCGACAATGCTCTTCATTAATAATCTGGAATCCACCAGAAAATTACGAGAACCATGAAAAAGGATAGGCTCGGAGGGTTGTACTATGGGTATCCTACACTAAAGGTGAGTGCATGGCAAGGGTGTGTGATAGTTATATGATCGGTGTGACCATCATAACAATTACAGGTTTAGAACATGGGTTAATCCTAATGCCTCTTATCAAGCAAATCCTAATACTTACTATGCGATCTCGGGATGCATCACAAAAACAAGTTCTAGAATTTAATATGCTACCGGTACACTCATATAATTTAGTACCGATCTTAATGCTCCAAAAAAGGTGACGAAGACCACACGTACACATCCGTAATGACGGAATAGACACATGTGACTGCTCACTCCTTAACTCGAGAAGGCTAAAGGTATAAACTATCTTGGGTATCAATAATAGATACCCGAATTCCTAAAGATCTAAAGGCGAACCTCACATTTTTGGGGTGAAATTCTGAGGGTTATTGTGCTAGTCATATAAATTCCTATCCATGAGACGCTATTAACACTCGGTTTTCGTCGGTATGTGTCATAAAAAATTTTAAATTTAGGTAAAAATCACCTCTTATGCTATGTTTCGATATATTACCCATCATTTCAAGGACAAAGCAAATGACAAATGAAAGAATAGTTTCTAAGGCTTATTTTCCCCCTACACTTAAGTTGAACATTGTCCCTAATGTTTTATTGAAGTACCCGTAAAATCGAATAAAAGGAAAAGGAAACAAGGAAAAGAAACTAGTACTCCCCTGGTTTGCTCAATAATGGAGAAGAAACATGCGATAACTGGTTAAATCGACCTCCAAGAATCGTCTAATGAAACTTCCTAAGAATTTTCAAGCTTCTTCTTATCAAATATAACCTGTAATCAAAGACAAAGACAACTACACCAAGCATAAAATCGGCGGGATAGATATAAATACAATGAGAGTTTAGGGTTTTGACTCTATGAAAGCAGTAAGTATAGGAAGAGAGCAATGATCTAATCATAGGTTTATGCATGTTTACAAAAGAATTACAACTTTTAAATATTGCACATTTTATTTTTCAGAAATGCTAAAAAAATTGAATTTTCACATTACTGGAGACGCGACGCCGTCGGGTGTTAATCCCGACGCCGTCTCCAGCGTCAGTGAAAATTTCTTCTTCGTTTTTTATGAGAAATTTCCTGCACGCAATTTTATTAGTTAAATATGAAGAAAGCACCGTACAAGAACCTGGAATTAGTCATTACAATCACATGACTTGAAACTGACGCGAATTAATCTAAACAATTTATTTTAAATGTTCGAATTTGGTTCTTAAAAATCGGATATATTCCCTTACACTTATTTTGTTACAAAATACATTTGATTGCAAATAAGACGAAGTTATAAACAAACAAAACATGATTACAAAATTCATTCAAACATAATAAAACAAACAATAAAGAATTAAAACGCACGACACTCCTAAGTGCGAGAAAAGTAAATATTGGGTTGCTTCCCAAGAAGCGCTTTTCTTTATTTACGAGTCTTGTAGCTAGAATCGATGTCATAAGTCCTTACGTGACTTCTCCTTCATCATCCATTCCAGTCACGTATTCGGGTCCAAGCTCTAGGCATTCTTTGTAAAATCTTAATATTTTGCTCATTACGTACTCCACTCCTTTTCTCTTGTCCTCCTCGTTCCTAAGGTAGACCGATTTCGTGTGCTCTTTTTTTAAGTCTGATAATGAATTGTACTATTCTATCTTTTGGGGCATTTTATAGGCAACTTCATCGGTTCCTTTTGTGAACCTTACTACTCCTTCGAGTGGGTCATGAGTCACGTTGGATATTTCAATGAAGGGTTTTCCTAGCACTACTTGTTGTCAGGATGGATGTTCCTAAGATGAAAGGCCTCTTTTCATTTTCCTTAATGTCTAAGATTACGAAGTCTACGGGGTACGCATGCTATCAAACCTCAACTAATACGTCCTCTAAGGCCTGTTTGTTCAGCGTATAAAGTAAAATGTAAATATAATTTTAACTTCAAACCATCATTACTGATATTAATATTCATAATAAGGGGACTAAGTGTCCATACATCAAAGATCAATCCTATATGGATTTACAAGACTTTGATACGTTTTATTTATATGACTCAACATGGAAACTAAAAAATGCACACTAAGGAGTACGAAGTACGCTCCTCTTTGTTATTCCTATTATTTCCTCCATCTTTCAGAACCAATCAGGTGATGTCACTGAGCTTATAGAATTTTGATAGCTTCCTATCAGTGGCTTTGGCTTTGGTATCCTTGATCATAAACGTTTCCATACGGGTCTATAATCCTAACTTTAGCATGCCACTTTCCATCACCATCACCTTTCTTAATAAAGTTATCAGAGTAACTTGGAATCCATTCATTATGTTGCAACGCTACTGGTAGTGAACCAAGAAAGGCAATTATCTTCTTCCACAAACAAATTTTTCTAAATGGGTTAAGGGCTTCTTGGAGAGATAAGGCGTGGTCCATAAGATCGTCACAATTAAGATATTTTACAAATTTCAGGCCATATATGGGCCTCCCATTCTGATCTCTTTTCACAATATATTCCTCTTCATCCTCATCACTCTCTTCATGGTTGTTCCTTATTGCAACAACATAAAATTTTTGATGGCAATCGCCGTCGAAGGTTGAAGTAGTTCCTTTGATAGTGTTTATAATTCCTCCACAAGTATAAAGAAAGCTTCTTCCCATAACTATTGGCACATCCTTATCCACCGAAATGTCTAAGATCAGAAATCTCGCAAGAATGTTGTAACACCCCCAAAATCAACAACGCAACGGAATACCACTTGGGGTTCTACTTCATAGCATAAAGTACAAGTTACAAAAAATGACTCTAAATGAGACGTTTTGAAAAGTCAACCATTCGATAAATTTTATAAAATATCAAAGTTACAACATGTCTTATTTATAATGTATTAGAAGGGGTCTTGCCCCCCCCCCCCTAAAATTTAGTTAACAGTTAACGATTTTGTTGGGTTTAGAGATTTAAGTGTTTATTTTACATTGTGTCCTCCTAATATTTTGGTGACAAAACGTGGCTAGTAGGAGTATATAAACTAAAAGGGAATTTGATGTAATTTTCTCACTTCCTCTTCACATTTCAACAGTTATTTATTGATTTTTTTTCAAGTAGAGATTAGTTTCATCTATAACAATTTAAGTAAACCAGTGTATTAAGTCTTCAAGAGTTCAAAAATGTAGTTCTAAATTAGTACTTTTGTGTTAGTAGTTATGATAGTTTGCTAGTTTTAATTTTGTCTTCGTTTTTCATATTTTTATAGAATACTGCAATCTTTTCTCGAAAATTTTGGCCCCCCAAGCAAAACGGTCAAGCTCCGCCGTTGAATGCTCCCAATGTTCAACTAGCAATATAATAACCTGAGAAAATACATGCAAAAACGTCAACAATAATGTTGGTGAATTCATAGGTTTAAGTAAAAGCAGTATTGAAATAATTCAAGTAGTATTTCATTAAGAAAAGTAGCGTTACAACATTTAAAAGTATTATTTCTGAAATCAAAGTAGTGATTCAATAAATCAAGAAATGTTCAGTAGTGGACCACAAGACTTAAGTAATGTAGACAAGAGAAACAAATTCACCAAGTCTAAATGAAATATATATTATTGCGCTAAGCTCATGACACCGAACCTTAACATGCATTACGATCCAAACCAGAAATCCAGGTTTGTGCCCCAAAACAGATATAAATGCTGCCAAACATCCTACGAATTTTCTTCAAATGTAAAATGCGTCAATGGTTATCTAGAAACCACAGCCCAGACGGGGATGGTCAATCCCAATAGATCTATATACAACACTCGCGTTTACTATAATAGTAACTAACGGTTCATGATAAAAAGGGGACTTAATGGCAAAGGGTACTTAGGCAATAATATGATCTGGAATAGCATACAATTGATAAACACTTGTGTCCTATTTAAAACAAATAACGTGTTCAAAACTCACGGTTTCATATATAGGTATTCAATAACCTCAAATCATGTAGTAAGCAAATCAAGCTTTAGTAAATTTATGAGAAAACAACCATGTAACACACATGCTTTTAGAAATCATGTAGTAAGCAAGTAAAAGTTTTAGTAAAAATAGTCATGTAACGCTTATGTAGTAGAAATAAATGAGTTTACTTGGTAAAACGAGCATGTATTCTCACCCCGAAAACAGTTTATGAAAACCATTAAAAGAGAAAATGTGGGGCTATGAACTCACCGAGAAGCAATGAAGTATCGAACGAGAAATTTAACAAGGAGAGAACGGCGACAACGTCTCACCCGCGACCTATAATAATGGTGCGCGTATAAGAATATATTTATAAGAAAAATGCATAAAATGCATAAGTATGTAAAAAATATATATTCCGACATATATGAAATCTTATATCGTAAAATCCATGAGTGCGCCAAACTTACTTATTTATACCCACTAAAATGATCCGCCTTATCTTTAACTTCATTTTCACCTATTCCGACTAATATGTAATTTTAATGAAAAGTACCTATTTTGACCCATTATAAAGATTAAGACATCTAGATGCGAATGAAAGTGAAAGACTCACTTATTAGTTGCAAATTCAGTTTTAGTTAATATATTTTACGCCTAATCATTTGCTAAAATACTAATTGATTCATCTTTAAAATTTTGCCATGTTGACTTTTTATTATAAATTTTCTTAAGTCTGACCCGTCCAAAACGACCCGCTAGATTAAGTTTTCAAGACTTGGACTCTAAAGCATTTTGATGTAAAACGACGTTTCGGAAAACTTTTTAGTTTTAGCCGAGACCCGAAACCCAATAGAAAATGACCAAAATACCCCTGCAAGTTTCTGCAGAAACTTTATTTTTCTAACTAAAATGTAGTATCTAATCTTAAGCTTTTCAACCCGTTAACACACGTTTTCAGCCTTAGTTATCCTCGCGAAAAGGTAAAACGGCATTTTAAACAACTTTTTAGTTCTACCCGAGACTCAGAACTCGACAGAAAATAACAAAAATGCCCTTTTTCGAATCTGACAGGAAACTAATATTTTCTAAATAGTGCAGAAATTTAACGAAACATTTTCTAGACTTCTTTTGACCATAAAAACTTCGTTTTGAGAGTTACGAGATGAGCTATATATCGAAACGTACATATTGACGAAGACTATCATAATCTTAAACCCAAAATCAGTTTTGAAAATTTTCACCCAACTGATTTATTATTTAACAAAAGCTGAGTTTTTAGCAAAACTTTTTCTAAACTTCATTTGGCCGTAAAAACTTCGTTGTTTTTAGGATTTACGGGACGATCCACCTACCGAAACATTTATAATAACAAGCTCTATCATACTTTTAACTAAAATTCAGTTTGTACATTTTTACGATACCCGAAAGCCACTGCGTAATTTTCTGCACTAAATAGTCCATTCCGAAACCCTACCAAACGCTATTTTCACTTCATCACAACTTCCCAACACGCCTAAACTAACCTATATCCGTCATCTAAACACTTTCAATCAATCAAAATCATCCCAATATTATTCTAGCACACAACCACATGGATTCTAAACTATGAAAATAAAATATATGCATAAACATAAGAAAATATTATCAAAGAGAGTTTTAGGAGGCTTACAATAATGAGTAGAAGCGAAGAAAAATCAAAACACGAACTTCCTTTTTGATCCTTGTCTTAACCGAACCAACAAATCTTAAATAAATAAAACCCAAGCCTTTTGATTACCCAAATCTTCAATTAAACACTAATCTTTAAACCCTTTAAGCTTGATCTTCACTTTAACCCAAGAAAACTAGTAAAACCAAGATTCTTGAAAAACCCTTTGCATGTTGATTCTTCTTGTGAGGATTAATAAGGATTAATATAGGAGCACTGTAGAGATGATTAGAAGTAAAAGGATAATTTTTTTGGTGATGTTTTGGTGGTGGTTTTGTGTGGTTCGACACAACACAGAGAGGGAGGAAGAAACTATTTTTCTACGAATAATATTGTGTTTTCTTTTGAGCGAGGATGGGGAATAAATAAAAAAATATGTCGATGTTTAGAATGTTAGAGTGTTTAGGCTTATGGGGCGTACCAAAATGGGTGTTGGGCTAGCTTTCTGTAAGTTTTTTATTTTTTTATTTTTTATTATTAAGTGTCTTAATAAGGGGGTGTTTGGTTTATGGTTTTGTATGAGCTAAATAGAAGAAAAAGGGAGGTGTTTGGTTTTTAGTTTTATTTATTTTATATTTTTATTTTTATTTTTCTAAAACATTTATACCACAATGTTTGTTTTAAAACACTTAGTTAAAATACTAAAAAGTGTTAAAGTACTATTTTTGACACAATTTCGGCCAAACACGGATAAAAGTCGAAGAATTCTTAAATAAAATAAATACGTTCTCGAAGCTAAAATATGAAATTATCGATTTCTCGAATGCTAAAACGGATAAATATCTAAAGCATGACTCACGAATAATTAAAATTGACGATTTTCACTAAATCGGCTAAAAAGTAAAACACAAATTTTTTATTCAAGTCAAAAATAGGAATGGAGTCGAGATTTAATACTGACCGTAAAATACGAGATGTTACACTGAGGTTGTTGTTGGTAGGTTTGAAGATTTTCTTGAATGATAGAGAAATCAAAGCCATGAGTTTATCAATCTTCTTCTCCTTTGACAATGCATCATCTTCAGCAACCATTTCAGGTTCTTGATCATAAGTTGGTAGAGGAGAGTTAACAATTGCTTTACCTCTGGTTACTGGTAGCAGCTAAGTTGTGATCTGTAGAGAATCTTAGAGAGTCGTGATTAGGTATGGTTTATTGAGGAGAAAAATGGTAGTTGTTGCGCAACAAGTGCAAGAGGAGTAGTAAGGACGTGCTAGTCTTTCAGCCATCTTAACTTGTTGACTTCAATTTGGAGTATGCTTCTGGATGTTCATAAAGTTTGTGGTAGGCGACAGTTCTTTAAATTCTTAATTTTCATAAACAAGACGTCACAAAACCCATTGCCCTTCTGGTTGTAATCGAGAAAGTAAGAACTGAACAATCACAAGATGATTGATAACATTCCATTGTTTCTGAGAAGCTAATTCACAAAGATTAATCACCATCTCGTGATATGAATTTAGTTAAAACTCCAAATAAAAATTGGTTTTAAATCTATAACATTGATTGATTCACCCTGTATACAACCAATACAATTGGCTTTCCACATCTCACAAGCATTTGGACAAGCATCAACTGGGAGTAACTATCATTAACTAACCCTGTGAAGATTTATTTGATAGCTTCAGCTTCACACCAATTGTATCCTTGTTCTTGAGACCCATACTTAATAGTTCTCCAGTACCCTTCATGTAGTGGTTTCTTGAATTACCTTAGTTGCAACTAGAACATTCATATCTCAATCCATTTGAATTTGTAAGGTTGGGGGGAATTTTAACAGGCGACAATAGTTGGTATGAGATTAATTGTTGACGTTTGGTAGTCGTGTATGTATCTCGATTCTGGATTTCCACTGAACGTAATTACCCGGATGCTAACATTGTTGTACATCTTTAACCACCATCTTATCAATGATGGCATTATGAAGCCATTTGATGTTATAGAGTTATTGCAAATTGTTATTGTGAATTTCGATCAATTTGATTTTGTTGTGAATGGATTCATCGGATCAAAGTATAATGAATGATTGTGAATTGTGGTTTGTTAGTGGAAATCAAGATCATAGGGATTAACAATCTAGTATTAAATCCGAGAAAAGAAAATGAGACTTTCGTAGGATTTTACTAATCAAAGAAGAAACCGTGAAACCAAAGAATTGAAATTGAAGAACCAAAATTGAGGAATCGAATTTGAATTTCGACGTAATATTTCGCTCAGCTTACTTGTTTCGCTTGGAATATGTAATGTCTTATTTCGCTCGAATTATGACAAAAACATATTTCACTTGGTTCTTGAAATTTTAGCAGAGTTTTGTTTTGAATAAAGACATAAATCGCTTGAGTTAAATCACATGAATTACATAAATCGCATGTTACACATTTCGCTTAGAACATGTTTCGCTCAGATACATATTTCGCTCGAAATAAGTAAATTTTGGCAGCTTTTAGTTTCAGTTTATGTAATAGTTTTGCTTGAAGCATGTCAACCTGTTCAGAACATACTTCGCTCACAACATGTTTCACTCAGATACATATTTCGCTTCCTCCATAAAACATATTTCGCCTGCTTTAAACAAGTATTTAAGCCTAGATTTTTCTTAAAGAAAATGATGTTTGATGATGCAATAAGCTTCCTATAAGCTTGTAAACAAAGAAAGTACACCTTGATGATCCAAAGTAACAACAAAACTCTTGTTTTTGAAGATTTTTCTATGCGTTTTTTCCAAAAACTTTCGAACAAAATACTAAACCAAATAAGCTATTTCTGATTCTTTAATAAGCTATTTTAAGCAACAAATAAGCTGTAAACCTAAGACTTAAACAAGCTTAAGAATCAAGACTACAAAGATGAAAGTAAGCTGAATGTAAAAATCAAAAAAATGGTGCGATTAATACCACTTGTCATCCCAAAAATCTAAGATCCAAACACAACAATAAGCTAACCAATACTCATAATAAGCACACGAAATAAGGAAGAAGAAAGGTATAAAGGAAAGTGAAGAATATTATATTAGGAAGGAGAGAGTTTGGTATGATTACACCTAGACAAATGCAACCAACACCCTATCCATGTATGGAGAGGGTCTTATTTATACCCTTGCCTACATATTGGCATTTGGGCTTTCTAACATGGGTCGGGATTGGTTTGTCTTGGGCTTTGAGCCCGAAACATAGACAATATTAGCTTAAAGTCCAAGTCTGTTAATCCTGACTAGCCTATTACTTAACAAGACTAATTACGATTAAGGCGACCGATAATATTCTTGTTTGACTTATATAAAAATAAGGCTAATAGTAGTTTTTCGTTACGTTGCACCAAGTTGTACCCAAACGAGATCTCATTCAGCAGTTGTCCATATGTTGGTGCGTCTTTGGCCTTCTCAACGACAGCTATGAATTGGAAGCCAACCGTTAGTACAATTACAATACAAAAGGAGAATTAATAAGTAAAGTGGTTAGAATTGTGTGTACTAAAATGGTGTGAGAAAATGAATGGGTGATATATATACGTATAACATGTTAAAACATTTAAACGTTTTAAAAAGGTTTTATTTTTTAATTAATAATAAATGGTAAAAAGGGGTATATTTTTGTGGTTACGCTATCGAACGAGGGGACGACTTACTCACGCAAAATGAAAGACCTCGACCGATGTTGACGACCTTGCCACAATAGGCCGACCGACCGCCGACCTAGACGATCGAGTCGGTCGTGGCCCTTATTACATGCAGCCTAATGTTTACTAATCATATATTTATGAAATATGATATAAATCTATAAATACTTTTGGCCGCTTTGAGTCAAGTTTTAAAAACGTCATGTCTCACGCTAAAGCTTTAAACTTGACCATCCTGCCACACCTTAACTCACGCTATTTATAACCTTGTGTAAAACATTATATACTAGTTTACTCTTCAAAATTCCCACATACTCTTATAACAAACAAGCAAGATAACCCGCGCGTTGCGGTTGGACATATTTTTTTGCAAATCAATTTTGAATGAATATTGAGTGGGAATGTGTCCGCGCGTTGCGGCGAGACTGACTTGTATGCAACACATGCATTTTATTTCAGTGAGCATTTTTTTAACAATCATGGATACGTTATTTATAGAGCGAACGACTTTTAGTATGTATATAAATATTAATATGAATGGGAAATCTGTTTCTAAATACAGTCGTAAATAGCAAAAAGTATAGGTTATTTATATGATTTAAATTTTCACAAAATTGTACATTCCTGACCCCCTATCGTTTATTTTAAAGTTATTAGGTAATTTAGGGTGTGTTTTGAAAGTTTTTTAAAAATATATATATATACATTAAAATTCAACATTTTTTATAAAATCGTAAGTATGCCAGAAGTATTGCAATATTGGGCTTGTTTTGTTCGCAATTCGAAGATCTTTCCGCGGGTATTTTTAATCTGAATGAATCGGTAGATATGTGTTATATATTTGAGAATTAAAGTTTATTATATAAAAATGTCGTAAATAGGTAAAAGTTGAGGGTACGTTTTGTAAATTTTCTTTTTTCTATTTATATTAAACTTCAACATTTTTTATAAAATTGTGCGTATGTCAGAAGCATTGCAATATTGGACGCGTTTTGTTCGCAATTCGAAGATCTTTCTGATGGCATTTTTTTATCTAAATGAATCGGTAGATATATTGCTATAATTAGATTGAATACCGTTTATTATATAAAAAGATAGTAAATAAGATCAAATATGATGTTCATTTTGTAGTTCTTTTTTATTATCATTTTTGGATTTGGGTCTGGTAAAAAAATCTTTTTTTTACTTTGGGCCGGTTGTGCCAATTTCAGCCTGATGTCAAAACGACATCGGATTTGAGCACAAATGATTATAACAAGCATGATAGCCCGCGTGTTGCGGCGGGACTTCATTTTTTTGCGTATCAATTACGTAAGAACTGAAAATTCATTTTAATTTGCTAGAGGACTATAAAGAGAAAAGTTTTACATTTTGGAGATGCTTTATTCCTAGTAACAGAATATTTAACTATAATTATTCATCATACAAAATGCAATAACCTTTGGATTGATTACTTACCATGTGTCTTGTATACCCTCCTTAGATCATCAATAGCACTCATTAACAAACATAGCATGAATTCCCATTGATTACTATTAATTGAAACCTACAACATGGAAATCATTCAAAATTTAGGACATCAATCGTAAAAGTCAGTTATTTGGCTGACTAACAATGAACAAATACGGCGGAAAACCAAGAGTAGTTCCTAATGCATTATGTTCATGTAAATCTCTAGGAAACATCATCTATGTAGTTCCTAATATGAGGTGAATAACTGTGGTCTTATTCAACGACACACACGGCTACACCATGACTCTACATTTTCTAGTTAAATGACCATTGCAAGTTTGTTTACCCAACTAATTTGACTTCACTCCTTTTATATTACCATTTATCCTTGTATGTTTCAAGCTATCAACGATCTTAGCGAACTATTTCATCGGCTAAATTTGCTAATCGACTATGTACGTAATTTAATAGCATATAGTTGAGTTTTGAGTGTTTTAAGTTGGAGGTAAAACCTGAAGAGGCCCGAACGTAATGATCAGCAGTTGGTATCTGCAGGTGATGCTGCTCTTTCTCTGTAGCACACGCGACTGTAGACGATTAACTTTGTCGTCGAGTTAAAAGAAAGTGGTTGCAAATAAACAGTGGCAACATTTTATTACTATCATGTAGGGAATTCAGTGCAAATTTGGAATGAAAATAGGCGTTGGTTGAAAAAAAAGGTTAATTCAGTGCTTTTTATTTAATCGACCAACATCACCACCGCTATTTATGACATGCTATGTCCTACAAAAGCTAAAAAACAATGATCATAACGTGCTAAAGCACACATGTTTAAACCAATGATCTATAAATAATACAAACAAAATATTCAATTTTTGTTAACTTACACTTCTCCACTCACTAGCTGCTGAATGATCCCATCCAACCTTCATTGTATAAACATCATAGTTTAGCCATGATACAAAGATCAGTATCACGAAACATATAACAATATAAGCAAGTAACATATACCTAAAGACTACACCATTGTGGATTCTTCCAACGGACTAGATCCGTATCACTAATACCAGTTACGGTTCCCATGTTTCTACGCAGTCCTGATTCTTATTTCTGAAAAATCAATTTAAATTGTGGCTCTTAGTTGCAACAACATGACCAGCAATAGCAAGGATTCATGATGCGGTCGTCGTTAGACTTCAACAAGAAGTTTTACAACTCCCTAGTCAAGCACCTAATCGTTGTAGCAGTAAGTATAGGCAAGACTACGGGGATGTTATCGTTCACATCTAGAATAAGTTTGGACGGCATGATCACGGTCTAACAAATTCTAAGGTTTGAAGAAGATTCTTTTGTATTTTTTTATATTTTAAGGAAACGAGGTAAATCATAATAGGAAAAGTTGTTTGTGTTTTAGCTATATATATAACAAAATATAATCTAAACTAGTGGATATAACAAATAAGATAAAAGACTGTGTTTATTTAATCATGTATTACTCCCTAGATTGATTCACCTAGTATTGTTGCCTTGTCACACTTGTTATGATCTGTGTAACTATTTCCTAAGTCATGAACGAATTACACGAACCCGCTGTCTACTTAGCATTCCGTTAGAGCAACGCATAAGAAAGGTAGTATGAAGACTATTACAAAGCCCCTAAGGGTACACTAAGTGCATGTGAAATATATTAAAAGTGGATTAACTATATTATGGGGCAAGGTAGTATGAAGACTATTACCTAATGGTATCCTTTCTACACAATCATGTTTCCCTAGACATATCAACAGCGATACAGACAAAAGCTGGTTTTATAAGGCCTAACATGCACATCTATCACAAGAAGCAACACCACTAAGATCTACATTCTAGGTTTCATACAATCATAAATAAACACAATAGGAGGCTTAGCCTAAAATGTTAATAAAGCAAGAACATAAATGAATCAAACAACCCATAGACATATTAAATGATTAAATAAACCTTACTTGATTAAAACATGAGTTGAGAAAGTACAATAGGGTTTTTAAGCCCTAAATTCGTCCCTAACAGCTGCTAAACGAACTAGGGTTCGTACCCTCTTTTTATTCTAAAGTTACACCCTCAAAACCCTAAATCCGGGTTTATATATATAGGAAAATCGTTGTGACGGTGTCACGTTTTAATCGTGACGCCGTCATAAAAGAGAATATTCTAGATAATGGGTTGGGTTGTGTGCTCTGACGCCGTCTTGGAATCTCGTAACACCGTCTAGATCATCGTTGTAACGGCGTCACGTTGTATTTGTGACGCCGTCTCCAGCCACTGTAGAGAAATTCTTGAGCAATGTTGGTGTAGGTCCGTAGTCTTGTCCGTTTCTTCTCCAATTGAGCCCAATTCACGTGTATTTCCTCCAAATACCTTTCAAATGCAAAATACCTTAAAAGGAATGATTAAGTACCTATTGTGGGCATAAACACACGATTTAGAGGGTTAAATGACCCTGAAAAAGTGTATAAAATGACACCTCATCAAATAACCCTACACTTGGGATTTGCTTGTCCTCAAGAAAATGGGCTTTTCTACCTAGACAATAACAATATGAGGGGTCATTTTACCTACTCTTTAAAAGTATTTTACAACACAACCTTCTAGACCTCGTAATTAAAAGCACAGAAAGTATACACTAGCACCTCACATAAGTGTTTGGGATTCTCTCTTTCACCCGGGTGTATAATAAATTATAACATAAGGGGGGAACGGAAAATCAACACTCATTACCTGTCATAGCATATAAATTACCATAGGCTTGGTAAAGGATCCAACCTCTACCGCTAGGTGCACGCATTATTCATTACTATCTAAGAGGTCTTTTTAAAGGGTTGTGGGGTGTACGTGTAAGATAACATTTAATGGAAACGGAAACGGATGGGATACATTTGGGTGGCTTTGGGTAAATTTGGAGTGGAAGGGTTAGCTAATTATTTACATGAATACACGATGGTTTGGTTGCTAAGCCAAGACTCAGACGAAGATATACAAACTCTACACAACTCTACATCAATCTCTTTCTTTTTCTTTTCTCATTTTTTTTCTAATAACATAGTACATTACATGGGGTTTATAATACGTACCTCTACACCTGAGCTTTTTCATGCTCGATATTTATAATCTATCTAATGATCCGATTTGAGGTGGATCAAAATAACATGGATATCATTTGACAAACATATGGGGGTATTGACTTAACTTTTTTTCCCTATTCTTTCGCGAAATAAATACTACCATGAATCCCAATCGTCCCAAAATAGTATTTACAAGGATAAGGACTTATCAACCGTGTACTCAATAATTAACTTGGGTTAAAACACAATAATGTACTAAAAGAGATTACATATAAGGTAGGCTAAGGCTTTTTGGGTGTAACGATTGGTTTAAGGGTGACAATGCTCTTCATTAATAATTCGGAATCCACTAGAAAATTATGAGAACCATGAAAAAGGATAGGCTTGAAGGGTTGTACTAGGGGTATCCTGCACTAATAATGAGTGCATGGAAAGGGTGTGGGATAGTTATATGATCGATGTGACCATCATAACAATTACAGGTTTAAAACATGGGTTAATCTTAATGCCTCTTATCAAGCAAATCCTAATACTTACTATGCGGTCTCGGAATGCATCACAATAACAAATTCCAGAATTTAATATGCTACCGGTACACTCATATGAATTTTACTAACATCAGAAATTCCATAAAAGGCGACAAGGCAATGCATACATGGCCGTAACGACAGAATAGACATGCACGCCTGCAGATCAACCTTAACTCGAACCGGGCAAAGATAAAATCATCTTGGGTTACCAACGATGGGTGCCCGAATTCCTAAAGATCTAAGGGTGAACGTCACATTTTTGGGGTGGAATTCTGAGGGTTATTGTGCTAGTCATATAAATTCCTATCCATGAGACGCTATTAATACACGGAATTTCATCGTAAGTGTCATACAAAAAAATTCAAATTTGGTGAAATCACCTTTATATGTTTAATGATTCGATATATTAACCATCATTTTAAGGACAAAGCAAATGGCAAATGAAAGAATAGTTTCTAAGGCTTATTTTCCCCCTACACTTAAGTTGAACATTGTCCCCAATGTTCTATAGAAGTACCCGTAAAAACGAATAAAGGGAAAAGAAAACAAGGAAAAGAAACTAGTACTCCCCTGGTTTGCTCAATAATGGAGAAGAAACATGCGATAACTGGTTAAATCATCCTCCAAGAATCATCCAATGAAACTTCCTAAGAATTTCCAAGCTTCTTCTCATCAAATATAACCTGTAATCAAAGACAAAGACAACTACACCAAGCATAAAATGTGCGATAAACCAATATACAATGTGAATTTAGGGTTTGACTCGATAAAGCAGTAAAGATAGGATGAGAGAATTGTTAAACTCATTAGGTTTTGCAGGTTTATAACAGAAGAATACATATATTAAATGTTATGCAAGTTTTATTTTCAAAAATAATTAAAAACTTTAAGTTTTCTGGACCTGTGCGTTTGACGCCGTCAGGGTTTTCGTAACCCCGTCATAGGTATCGTGGTGACGGCGTCGCGTGTTAATCGTGACACCGTCTCCACAGTCTATAAAACGGAATTTTTGTTTTTGATGAAAAATTTTCTACACTTGATTGCATAAGTTTCCTGTATAAATGGTTGCATAAAACCTGAGATTTAACAATTCAATCATATGACTCAAAATTGACGCGAATTAATCTAAACAATTCATTTAACATGTTTGAATTTGGCTCATAAGCCGGATAAATTCCCTTACACTTATTGTTTGAAAATACCTTTGATTGAAATTAAGACAAGGTTAAAGACAAACAAAGCATGATTACACGATAGTTCAAACATAATAAAACAAATGGAAAAGAATTCAAACACACATGACACTCCTAATTTGTGGGAAAGGTAAATTGGGTTGCCTCCCAAGAAGCGCTTTTCTTTATTAACGAGTCTTGTAGCTAGACTCGAAGTCATACGTCCTTACGTGACTTCTCCTTTGTTATCCATCGTTTCTTTTTCTAACCTCATTAAATGCCTAATTCCCCTCCTATCACCACCGTCTTGCTTGTACTCATCTCCGATAAGTAAGCTTTGGTAGTAGTGCGTCCTTCCATGGCCAAAGTTTTCTTTATGGGTGAACGGGGGTATGGAATCGGTGCTCAATCCCATAAGTTTTATTTGCCTGAATATCTTCATGGTGTGAGGCATTTTAAATGTAATTTTCTCATCATTTTGATCAAACATGACTGTTCCCCTCTCTTTATTATAGACAATGCCGGTTTCATCTATGAAGGGCCTTCCAAAAACCATTTCTCCAAGGTGGTGATCGATAATGCTAGTGGTATCTTCTAGTATCATAAAGTCGCATTCGTAGGTGAAGCTTCCTATGAAAATCTTTAGGCCTCTTATTCTTCTTACAAAGTTGCTAATTTTATTAGGGTTTTACGGTTTCTGCCTTGATTTAAGCTCACAAGTCATGATCTGAATATATTGACGCATAGACATGATGTTGATTGGTGATTCAAGGTCTATGTAAGCATGTTTCTTGAAGATGTGACCGACTATGCAAGAGATTTTGATGTTGTTCGGGCTTTCGGCTCTTATCCTTGCCTTCACCCACGGAGGTCGAGGGTTCTTTAATAGCCATTGATGATGTGTTAGTTCCTCCATAGTTGGGAATAAGTTAAAGTTTTCACCATCTTCCTCATCTTTGAGTATTTCTTTGACCTCCTCATCAGTCTTAAATTCACTCTCTTCTTCTTTAATTACTTCATCTACTTCCATGTCGGTCCTCATTTCATTTTCTTCCTTGCCTTGCTCTTTTACCCTTTCTCTTCTTTTTACCATACCACCAAAGTCAAGACTGCATGCGTTGGTCGATGAGACGTCTTCTTTTTCCGTATCACTGTTCGTGCTTAGGATAACGATTGAATTGACGAAATGAACGCGTTTTGGAGATGATGGATTTTTGTTTAGTTCTTTTATGGATGCGAGAGAGAGATATTTTGGGGAGAGTAATTTTGATGGGCTTTTGATTCCTTTCTTTCTGAGTTCCTCCTTCTCGTCATTGCTGATCGCTGCAATGCTTTTGGGGGCCATGGAATTTCTTGCATTTTCGGGGAAAGATGTATCATTTAGCTTTTCGGAAACAGTTTTCCAAAGAAGATTAACTTTTTCAATCATGTCGTCCTGCTGTTGTCCGAGTTAGGTGTTTAGGTGAGATAATCTCTTTTCTTGGTGAGAGTTGAAATGAAGCAATGCATTTTCAAGCTTTATTTGATAACTAGAGGAGTGGATGGAGACCGATTTGCCTTGCGGGTTAATGAAGGTTTGGGTATGTGCCCAGTTGAAGTTTGGTTTCTCCTTCTAGGTGTTGGCGGCATCATTGAAATTTCTTGGTCCATAGTTCAAAGTAACCCGCTTACCTCCCATTTTGTTTGCACGCGAGGATGCGTAGTCGATAAAGGCTTGTTCAGGGTTTTCCATGCAATACTGAGTGTCATGGGGACCACTGCAGATTTCACATGAGGTGGTGATTTTGTTTCCTTGGGTGGGTTGTGTCAGAGCATGATAAGCTTCCATCAAGCATTGAACTTGATTTTCGAGCTCGATTAGATGGCGGTCGGATGTACTCGGGACATCTTGAGGCAATGTGATTGCCTTGACCGGCTTAGCAAAATCCCTTGGGTTGTTCCAACTTTCGTTGTCATAGAGGGTGAGGTCCTCTAATAATGCCCAGGATTCTTCGACATTGAGGTCACAAAGCTTACCACCGGCCGAGTGGTCAATGGTTCGTCTTGTGACAGGATTGACATGGTCATAAAAAATTTAGACTTGGAGCCAAGGTCGATGCCATGATGAGGGACTTTTTAGAGTAAGTCCTTAAAACGAGTCCATGCTTCGGATAGAGATTCTCCATGATGTTGTTGGAACATCAGGTTATCATTGTGGAGTTTTGCGGTCCTTCCTGGTGGAAAGAATTGAGCAAGGAATCGGGTAGTAAGATCCTCCCATGTGGTGATGGATCCTGCTGGAAAACGTTCAAGCCAATTGCTAGCTTGATCGCGTATGGAAAATTAAAACAAACGCAGGCGCGTTCTTTCCCTATTTTCACCGTCAAGGTCGAGTAAATCCATAAGTTTAAAGAAATCCTTGAGGTGTTGGTTTGGATATTCGGACCGAAGTCCGTGAAATGAGCATCCGTTTTGCACTAACCGGATGGTGTCGGATCGAAGAGGTACCACGTTGTTCCCTGCGGGAAGCTCGATGGTATTCATATAGCCCTCGTGGCTAGGTTTGGAGTAGTCTCCTAGAGTACGGATAGGATTCTCGTCTCCCATGGTGGTTGACGAGAATGGATTATGAAAAAATTAAACGAAGAAAAGAAAGACTACAAGAAAGCTGATGTGCGAAAATTAAATCTTACTTGAAAGGATTCAAGCAAGTAGAACTAAGCTAAACTATGATCAATACCTAACTATTCCCCAGGTGGCGGCGCCAAAAACTTGATGGGGTCGTCGTTAGACTTCAACAAGAAGTTTTACAACTCCCTAGGCAGAGCACCTAATCGTTGTAGTAGTAGTATAGGCAAGACTCGGGGGTTGTTATCGTTCACTCGAGGAATAGGTTGGGAAGGCTTGATCAAGGTTTAACAGAATTCTAAAGGTTGAAAGAAGATTCTTTTTGTGTTTTGTGTTTTATGAAAGCAGGTAAAATCATATAATTGAGAGGTGGGTTTGGTTTTAGCTAATAAACTAAATAATAATCTAAGCTACTGGTGATAACAATATAATAAAAGATTGTGTTTATTTAATCATGTATTACTCCATAGATTGCTTCTCCTAGTGTTGTTGCCTTGTCACACTTGTGATGATCTGTGTAACTATTTCCTAAGTTATGAATGAATTACATGAACCCGCCGTCTACTTAGCATTCCGTTAGAGCAACGCACAAGCAAGGTAGTATGAAGACTATTACAAGGCGCCCTAAGGGAACACTAAGTGGCATGTGGAAATATTATTAAAAGGTGATCAACCATATTAGGGGCAAGGTATTATGAAGGACAGTTACCTGATGGTATCCTTTTCTACCACAATCATTTTCCCTAGACAACATATCAAACAGTCGATACATGAACAAAAAGCTGGTTTTTCTAAGGCCTAACATGCAACATTCCATCACAAGAAGCAACACCACTTAAGATCTACTTCAGGATTTTATATATTCAAAAATAAACACAATAGGACTTATCCTCAAAGCATTTAATAAAGCAAGAACATAAATGAATCAAACACCACAATTAGACATAATGAATGATTAAATAAACATTACTGATTAAAACATATGAGTGGAGGAAGTTACAATAGGTTTTTATGCCTAAATTCGTCCTACACAGATCTGCTAAACGAACTAGGGTTCGGTATACCCTCGTCCGCTTTTTTAATATCTAAAGTTACAACCCTTAAAACCCTAAATCCCGGGTTTGTAATAATAGGAAAATCGCTGTGAGACGTCAGCGTGTATTAATCCGTGACTCGTCTGAAAGATAATATTCTAATACTATAAATGGGCTGGTCGTGTGCTTCATGCACTCGCTTGGAATCTCGTGACATCGTCTTGATCATCGTTGTGACGGCGTCACGTGTTTGGTGACCCGTCTCCAGCCACTATAGAGACATTCATGAGCAATGTTGAGTGTAGGTCCTAGTCTGTCTGTTTCTTCTCTAAATGAGCCCAAGTCACTTGAGTTTATCCAAATGTCTTCCAAATGCAAAATACCTGAAAAGGAATGATTAAGTACCTATTTTAGGCATAAACACGCGATTTTAGGGATTAAACAACCCCGAAAAAGTGTATAAAATGACACCTCGTCAATTCCATGTGCATAATGTGACTGGATATAACTGATGACGATAGAGCAGACTGTTGTGTGTTGGCATGTCTAATTCCCAGCAGAGCGTGTGATTTCTCATTTCCAGAATCATCAATATCATTCAGATCATGAGCAGACTAATGTATAGTAAAGATACTACTCTTATGGATCGCGGCCATACCTTACAAAAAGGATAGCATCGTTAGAAAAAGTCTTTTAGAGTTGACAAAAATGCTCCACCCTATCGTCAGTCGATGCCTATTGAGCTGGGCTGAAACTCAGAAACTTTTTTTGCCAAATAGATGCATGGTTGTTATATATATGATTATAGGTCGTTTAATCCAGGATTGCTATTCTCAATACGTTAGATTAATACAAACCTGTAAAACATGATGAATACACATTTTGAAGCGAATGGGCCGGACCTCAGTAACAAAAATATAATCAATGGGTCAAATGTAGCTTATATGAAGCGAATCAAAGATAGTGATTCGGAAATCCATCATTCCGATGTTTTTAACTCCAGACTAATAAGGTAATTGTAAGTCAAATAGTCTAACCTTAACATATTAGCTTTAATATCATTACCTTATCTAAATTAACATTCAACAAAGAGTAATGAGCTTATACATTGCAAGTCAAAAGCTATATACTGATATTAAGCTTACGTCAATGAAAATATATTCTAACACAAACAGCTCCCTTTTTTACATCATAAAGCTCTTTGATAAACAATGCCAGCCAACCTTCATAAATCAAACATAATAAGACAATTTTGATAATGTAAAAGATCAAAATCAAACAATATGACTCCCATTAGCTTCTCTAACAACGCCCAAATAAGATATGCATCACTTCAAATGCTCACAATCATGCAAGAATAGTGTTTATGCTATACCTAAAAAAAGCAGAAGAAAAATGTTACCTTAGTCGTGCTTTGAGTTCATCTGATCTATGTTCCAAACACTTTGATAAGTGGACATAAATGCACCATAAGCATAAGTAATCTTCCGGCACCAAAAATCCCCAAACTTGAAACCCTAACTCTTGTATAAACTCCAAAACTGAAATTGTAACTCTTGCACCATAATTAACTCCAATTCAATATTTAGGCACAAAAAAAACCCAAAAATTAAACCCCACCTTGGCTTGATAATCTGTGTATGCATTCAAGAAGGTTTGAGCAGTGTGTCTGTTGTGTTATTTGTGTGTGAGACACGTTAATATAAAAAAAGACTGGCTAGCAGGTGGACAGATATGGGTCGTGAGAATTAGCTCATGTAGAAACGAGAAAGGGCCTATCATAAAACGGCGACGTTTTAAGCCATTTTTGATAGTATATATAATAGTAATTGATAAGAACAACATCTAACACGGTGCTACAATTTTTCGATAAGTTTAGAGTCTCGTACGTACAGTCGTACAAAGGTTCAAAACCTTATTATAGCAAAACTATTAAAAGTCTCATATATTGAAATAAAATGTTCAACTAAATTTAATTCGTGTTTAAACTCTTTCACGTCACTTGTAACTAATTGCATTCTTTTTAATACGTAAGAATTTTGGCAAAAAGTAAAGATTTCACACAAAGAAATTCACTCTTAACAAAATAGAAATTTAATAATTCTGAGATGAATTTTCCCCGTGAAAAAGCTAATGGCTTCTACTGAGTGTTAGGTGTCTTGGAGATCGAATAACGTGTTATTCTTACATCAATTTTAACTAAGAACGATACAATAAGCTAAATTTTACGCTAAATAAGCTAAGCTACTCTAATTTCTATACTAGATCTAGGAGTAGGAGTAGCTTAGTAGTAGTTTAGCTTATTAATGTCTTTAATGTAATTTATGCTTTTCTTAATCTTGTAATGAACCTTTAATTAATAAAATCTCATTTTCAGTTTTAATTGTGTTATAATTCTATTTTTACTCTTAAGCACTTTGATTGAAATTGAGTCTATATGTAATTCATAAGCTTCGATAAGCTCTTTTTACTCATATCTCATCTTAGTGTCACCTCATCCTCTCATAATAACACATCAATAATTAAAACACTCTCCTTAACAAAAATACCAATAATATGTTATGGGTCTCACAAAAATACCATTAAAATTAGGCCAAAACACATATTAGTACCTCGAACTTGGCAAAGTGGTTCATCTAGTACCCTGAACTTTTAAAAGTGCAAAATGGTACCCTAAACTTGACAAAATGGAATTTTTACTACTCTATGCTAATAAACTCAACAATTAATTATTTTTTTCTTTCTAAAAATCATTTTAGTATAATATTTTGTAATAATATTTTATAGTAAAACTTTTAGCTAAGCAAATATATTTTTTTTCCTAAAATTAATTATTTTTTATCTTTTAAAAATTAATATAGTATTTTAATTATTTATTTATAATAAAAAGAATGTATATGTAGCATTGATTTTTAAAATATTTTTAGAGCGCTACTTTTAATAAAATTTTCTATTATATTATTAAATGTTTGTTTCAAATAATTTTTAGATCAACTTATAACTAACTATATAGGAGTTTTATAATTTTCAATTTATATATGCATATGAAGAAATAAATAATCAAATTGTTATTGTTTTGAATTTATTTGAAACGAACACTTAAGTATATAATACAAATATCTATGTATCAAAAGTAGTGCGGTAATTCACTTTCTATAAAGTATTGTTTCATACATAAATTTTCGTATTATATACTAAAGTGTCCGTTTCAAATAATTTTGAAACAATAACAATTTGACTACTTAGTTCTTTATAAGTATATTTAAATTAAAAATTACAAAATTCCTATATAGTTAGTTATAAGTTGATCTAAAAATTATTTGAAACAAACATTTAATTATATTATACTAGATATATTAAAAGTAGTACGCTAAAAATATTTTAGAAATCAATGCTACATATATACTTTTTATTTTAAATAATCAACTAAAATACTATATTAATTTTTAAAAGATAAAAAATAATTAAATTTTAGGAAAAAAAGTTATTTGCCTAGCTAAAAGTTTTACTATAAATTATTTATTACAAAATATTCTACTAAAATGATTTTTAGAAAGAAAAAAATAATTAAATGTTGAGTTAATTAATATAGGGTAATAGAAATTCAATTTTGTCAAGTTCAGGGTATCATTCTGTACCCTTAAAAGTTCAGGGTACTAGATAATCTACTTTGCCAAGTTTAAGGTACTAATATGTGTTTTGGCCTTAAAATTACCACACTCACTCACAAAACCAAAAAAGAAAAAAAAATCAATGCCATTTAGCCATCCCAGTGGCTAAGGGACGAATGACGCGTTTGGCCGATGCACTATGGTGCAAATGGCAGCGACATTAGTTAAAGAAAATGACGAATGGCTAGCCCAATGGCCCCCTTACCGATCTCTCTTATGGGTTTTGTGAAAAAGTGATCAAGAGGCTTATGTTTTATCTTAATCACAGTGATATCTATTTCAAGTTTAGGATGGGTTATTGGTACCTTTACTGGAGATGGGGGGGGGGGGGGTTGCTATTGGTACCTTTACTGGTCCATCAAAAAGTATTAAAAAATACAAAACATTCCTTATTTGTCCATCTATTTGCAGTACAACATAGTTTTTTATCAGTTTACGTTCCGTATTTTTTGTCAGTTTAATATTTTTGACTTGTTAAATTTTATATTTTTTGTTTCGCAATTTCCGTTTCACGGTTTTATAACATAAAAAATATTATAAAAAACTTAATAGAAAAAACCCGAAAACATGAGGTATAAATGGTGTTTTAGGGGGGGAAGAGGTCTTTATAACCTATCCCGTTTATGTGACATGGAAAGATTAAGATTATTGAGCCTTTTTATAATTTTGATACATTTAATGCATGTGTTATATAAGACATCTTATTAAGTTGTAAAAGTTGATACTATAATGAATATGTTTATAATATCAAAACGTCTAAATATTATTTTTTGGTAAAAGTATGTTACACCCGGTGAATACAAATGAATTGATTCGACATGTGAGTTGTTGCACACTCCTTAGCGGATTTCAACTTTCATAACCACCGTCCTATTGTTTTAATTGACCAACACCCTTTGTGGATTCTAGGTTAGCGCGAAGTTTGACACAATAACCCAACTTTTGGTTCATCCCTCATCGCTAGTTCAACTTACCAAAAATGACCCACTTGGAGCTTTCGATTCCGCGGCACGACTCACAAAGCAGCCCCACCATCCTACCTATTTAATGTTTGAGAATAGGTCGAGGGCGTCGCGCCCCCGATGCCTCTCATTAGCTTTACCCGATAAAGCTCGCATCTGGGCTCTAGCTATCCTGAAGAAAACTTCAAAAAGAACCAGCCACTAAAGGGTTCGATTAGGGTTTCACCCCTATACCCCAATCAGATCGAACGATTTACACGTTAGTATCGCTACGCCTCCTCCAAAAGAGTTTCTTCTGACTTCGCCCCGCTCAGCCATAAAAAAATAAAGGAAGAAAATATTTAAAAAAGCTTGCATTTATTTTATATTATTTTAAAAAGGGTAAAAGCCATAAATTACCAACGTACTTTTCAAAATTTCCCGACTTGAACCCTTTACTTTTTTATTAACACTGAAACCCACGTACTTTCAATTTTTTAACCGACTTGAACCAAACGTTTGTACCGTTAGTTATTATGTGGCAACGTTAGTCCATTTAGCTAACGATCGCTTTGCATCGTTAGTCCTTTAAAAATAATTTTATTTATATGATTTTATACGTTTTCACTCTTTTTTTACGCTTTCATCCGTTTTTTTACGTTTTCGTCTGGTTTTTTACGTTTTCGTCTGTTTTTTTACGTTTTCGCCCGTTTTTTACGTTTTTGTACGGTTTCTTATGCTTTCGTGCGTTTTATTACGTTTTCGTCTGTTGTTTTACGTTTTCGTCCGTTTTTTTATGATTTCATCTAGTTTTACGTTTTTGTTTGTTCTTTTACGTTGTAGCACGTTTTTTACGTCTTCGTTCGTTTTTTACGTTTTCGTCTAGTTTTTTAAAATATCGTCTGTTTTTACGTTTTCGTTCGTTTTTTTTACGTTTTCTTACGATCTTTTACGTTTTCGCCCGTTTTTTTACGTTTTCGTCTGTTTTTTTACGCTTTCGTACAATTTCAACCGTGTTCGTACGATTTCGTCTGTATTTTATGTTATTTTTTCCGTTTTCGTCTGTTATTTTACGTTTTTTTACATTTTCGTACAATTTAAAAATATGAACGAAGATCTAAAAAAAACGTGCGAAAGCGTAAAAGAACAAAACGTAAAAGAACAAAACGTGCGAAACCGTTTTTTTTACCTCTGTTCTTTTACGCATTCGCACGTTTTTTTAAATCTTCGTTCGTTTTTTTAAATCGTAAGAAAACGTAAAATACGTAAAAGATTTGTTCTTGAACAAATGTAAAAAAACGTTTTCGTACGATTTAAAAGACGAACGAAGATTTAAAAAAGACGTGCGAAAGCATAAAAGAACAAAAGTAAAAAAACGGTTTCCCACGTTTTGTTCTATTACACTTTCGCACATTTTTTTTAAATCTTCGTTCATTTTTTTAAATCGTACGAAAACATAAAAAAAACGTAAAATAACAGACGAAAACGTAAAAAAACATAAAATACAGACGAAATCGTACGAACACGGTTGAAATCGTACGAAAACGTAAAAAACAGACAAAAACGTAAAAAAACTGACGAAAACGTAAAAGATCGAAAGAAAACGTAAAAAACGGACGAAGACGTAAAAACAAACGAAATTTTAAAAAACCAGACGAAAACGTAAAAAAACGAACGAAGACGTAAAAAACGTGCTAAAGCGTAAAAGAACAAACGAA
>BQNB010076906.1:0-28679 GCA_026074375.1 Tanacetum coccineum
ACTACTCTCGGTTTCATTGATTATTTTTAGATTTTCCTTATTATATGTATTTTATTATATATTATTATATATATAAAGGTGTTTATTTAAAGGTTTGACCAGGACCTCCAAAACCCATATGCGAATCGGCTATCACGGTCCGAAATGATCGACAATGGTACCCCATGTCTATAGACAACTTCCTTCAGATATTGTCGGGTGAGTTTTTCCATACTATCAGTCTTCTTCATCGGCAAAAAGTGAGCTGATTTAGTCAACCGATCGACAATTGGTTTTACTATATCCTGAGGTTGTTCCATCTATCAAAAAGAAGATCAGTCAATATATCAAGGGGTTTACAACTGCCAAACCTCAAGTTGTATTACAAAAGATACCAAGTTGAGGGACCATAACTGCCAACCGGGCAGAGATTACATTTAAGTTATAAGACTTTAGGGGACCAAAACTGCCTACTTCCCCAAAAGCCTCATTTCCCGCCCAACAAACCCAGGTACAACTTGGATGTCGTCCCATACCTTCTCCCTTGCAAAACCACTTCTCTCCCTAGCCAAAATCATTTCATCCACCCTACTAACCCATCCCAGTTGTATAAAAGCCATGTTGGCAATCCCTCACCTTTCCCAAGTATCTTCAATGGCTGAATTAAAGTCTCCAATGATCTGGTCTTTAGGATGATCCTTGTCCATTCTGGTTGTGGGAATAGAACTGACATTCATGGTTATTTCCAAGTTGTTTAGGTCAGCATCTGCACCCACATCTTCATCATCATAAGCATTACCAAAAATTCTAGTATCATCCATTGGAGTCACATTTAAAACAGATGGAAGTGTAAAAGAATTTTTGAAAGGAGAAAATCTTTCAAATAGATGTTCCTCAAATTCATTAGAAGCTTCAGCAGTATTAACCGGTGATGATAGATCATCATCAGTACAAGATGGTCCAGCAGTACTAACAGGTGTACTAATAGTATTAATACTATTAGTGCTGTTAGGATGTACAGTCTGCTTTTCTTGTTGAAGTAGCCTTTCAAACTCACTTCTTGTGGCTTGATCATCCTCCCCATCTTTATCTAAAGCTCCACTTACATCCATTTCAATAGGCTTCTCTTCAGCATCTTCTTTACTGACCTTAGGATCTTGAGAGATTAATGGATTAGTTGTGCATATAGGTATTAGGATGTACTCTTGTTCAGGTTCTGTCTTCTTCTCAGCTTGACCTGTAACAATGTTATCTCTAGTTCCTACAATACCATAGTTCCTACAATACCATTAGTTGATTTCCTGCAACAACTGGCACATAGTTCATTGATATTGTTAAAGAATCAACATCAAAAAGCCAGTCTGGTCCATTTCCTGTCACATTAGGTGTATTTTTAAGAAATCTAATGTTTAAGGTCTCTTCTCTTGTTAAATACTCTCATGGCCTTGCTAACTACAGAGTACCCAACAAAAAAAATCCCTCATTATCCCTCATCACCTTTTCCATCAAATTGCCTAGATGATCCTGGTATTTTTAAGATGGTAACAGGCACACCCAAAAGGTTTCATGAAGTCTATTAATGGGGTTCTTCCACGAATAAGTTCATAAGGTGTCTTGTCTGAGCATAAAGACCTAAGACCTTTGTAGCACATAGCATGCAGTTTTTAACTGCCTTTCAGCCCCAAAAGATGGTTGGAAACTTAGAGTCAACTAACATAGTTCTTGCAGCCTCTATCAGTGTTTTATTCCTCCTCTTGTGACAACCATGCTTTGAGCGGTCTAGTATTACAACAATTTAAAAATGGTAGAGTTCAAAATTGTTTTTTAAATGTGTGTAAGTGTTGTGCTATGTGAATTTATGTAGGCTAAGTGAGTTAATTATGTGGCTTGGATATCATTTTGAGGGTGGATGGCATCTCATTTTGGTGTGTTTAGAGTTTGGTGTTAAGTATTACAATTTGTTCAGTGGGAGATAAACAACAAAATTGGATCTGCAAACGTGTGCATGCATTGCTACGTCCATCCTTGGTTTTTAAGGATTAGCGTTTTATAGGAAGTGTGTGATATGGGGGAAAAGGATATTAATGGTGGTTTGTTGAAATATGGAAAGTTGGTAGTAAGTTTCCATATATAAAAAAAATTTCGGAAATGAAAATTTATTTTTAGAAAGTTAGTTTATAACTCAAAATGATTTACCAAATTGGGCTTAGGTTCTTAATCTAAAATTAAGGTATTGAGGTAATTAATGAAACTAATAAAAGATTAAAAAAAAATGTTTTTTTTATACAAGAATCAGTAAATACAAATTTTAGTAAGAAAAAAAATGAAACAAAAATAAGGGAATAATGCCCAATCCTAGTAGGGACTCTAATTAAGGGACAAAAACTAATTTTAGTACTTAATAGGATTCTTAATTTGGTCATTATCAAGACTCCTTTTCTCCACACTATAATAGACAAACTCATAACCCCCATATTTTTTAAACCTAACGACTCAAGGCAGAGAAAAAAAAGATTTATTTATTCCATGATCAAGGCTAGGTGATTTGTTGTTCAAGAATCAAGGTTAGGGATGTTTCAATTTAAGTTTTTGTTAAATTAGATATCATTTAACTATGTAATAATTATTATGATGGATAATTAGGGTTTCATAACATCTATAATTAATGATATAATAAACATGTTATAATGATTAGAGTTTAATTAGAAGCTTAGGGTTATTGGTTAGGTATTAATTTGCGTTGATGAACACTTGAATTAGGTTGGATTAATTTAAAAGTTGTGTTGTTGTGATGATATCTAGTTGATAAAAGCATGAATTGATAAGATTCTTGAGCCTAGGTTGTAGCTCAGAGAGTCTAGTTTCCATAAAATCTGGCCTCAAAAGTTTTTAAGGTCGGGAAGTCATTCAAATGTTGGTTACACTAAACATTGATCAGACTAGAAAATCGGGCTCAAGGTTTAGGTCATGTTTGTGAGGGTTAAAAACCTATCCAATAAAAGTTGAATTAAAGATTTATCCTTTACAATAGTTAATTTCCATATGATCTAGGGAACTTTTTTTTTTTAATTCCGTAAAAATTAGCCTCTGAAAAGTATGGTCTAAAGTATGGTAATTAGAGGGATATATTTTGGTGTGCAATTAGTATCCGAAATTAGGGCCGTTTGAAGTTTGATTTTTATTTGAGTTAGGTTACACATTTAAGTATTACTTGGGAATCACAAGGTGTTAATATACTTCATTAAATGACAATAGGTGATTTTTGCGTTATAATTATCGAACGTCATTAGTAAGGGTTTTTGGGTACGCTAAGGAGACACTAAAATTCTGGGAATTTGAGTTAATTGTAAAGTAGTTAGTGTAAAGTGTTTGTAGATGTAAGGTCTTAGCATGGTGGTACTGGGTGACCCCCCCATGAGGGTAGTTAAACACCTTTAGAAATCATCATATGATTTTGTTTCTATGGGGTAACGCTACTTTGGCCTTGTCGCGTGTAACCGTGTTGTTTAGATCTGTTTAGTTTTTGTGCAAAGGAGTTTGGAATTGCTTAAGGCATCAGGTGCGTTTCATAGCCCCTTTGTCTTATGTTTTCTTGGGTGGGAAAATGATGATTTGAGTTTAAATGTTTTTGGTTGTTTTGATTATGTGTTATATGGTTTTATGATTGGGGTGGAATTTTTTGTGAATACGCTTCCTGGCTTTGTGAACATTGGAGGTCAGTTAGGTGTTACGCTCCATGGCTTTTCATGATCAATTCGGAGTCTTGTTTATGTGGTAGCTCCATGGCTATATGAATCATTGGAGTCGTTTTATGTGGTAACGGCTCCATGAGCATTTATGATTTAATTGGAGTTGTTTTGAGGTATGTGAATTCGGTTGGAGAGTGGTGTTTACTAATCAATCAAATCCAACTAAAGGGTTGAAATAATACCTAGTGACTTTGTGTTTTGATCGAAGGATAGTGAGCTACCCATGTCCCTTTTATGAGTGATGTGATGTATACGTAGACTTCGGGACACGTGTGTTGTTATGGATTGTTTTAGTAATCGCAGCAATTTTTTGAAAGATTTTGTTATGTGTCTTAAACCTATGACTCTCACCAACCATTGTGTTGACGTTTTAAAGCATCATTTTCAGGTGAGTATCATGAGGATCTTAAGGCTAAAAGAAGTGTCTAGAAAGACCGTTAGGAATGCATTTGGAGTTTGCTCCTGAGTTTTGTTCGTGTTTGATGCATGGATTCTTTTGAATGCTATTGATTTTATAGGTTCTCGTAACGTCATTTATGTCTTTTGTATTGATGAGACCCTTTGTCATTAAATGCCAGACGCGTGCGATTTCTTTTGTTTTTCGGTATTATCATGACACATTATGTCTTTTATATTTAGTTATGCATTTAGTGATTCTCTATTGTTGACACTATTGTGTTATGAAGATATCCATGATGTTATGCCTTGTGTTTCCGCCTGGCAGGTGGTGTGTCAAAATGGGTATCAGGGCCTTTGGTTATAGAGAAGTAGGTGGTTTGAGCTGACTATAACCTAGGGGTCCTTCATGTAGATGCATTTAGGGGTTAAGTGTTTAATGCTATAATTGTTATGCCTCCCCTCTATTTTTGCTTAGCTTATATATCTCGTATTTTACTAAGTTGTCATTTTAGTTATTTTGCCTACCATTATATGATATGATATGTATTACTTTCTTAGTAATATAGCTATGTTTTTTCCTACCCGTAAGAAGTATCGTTTGGGAACCGTTTTCCCAACTGGACTTAAGCGTTATAAGGAGCCTCTTGTGGAAGAATGAGTGGATAGTTGATCGCTTGTCAGATGTATGTAATAGGGTTGGACCCGCTGAGTCGGGTGATTCTTGCGGAGGCAAAGTCAAACCCAAGCGAGGCCCAGCATAAGTTTATCCCGTCCTTTACCTCGTCATGTTGTTATTGATTATTTCTTTCGGATATTTCATATTTTGGAAGTCGTTGTGAGACTTTCGTTCCTTTATGTCGTTTCGATTTCAATTTGATATAAGTAAGTAGTTATTTGATGGAGCATCTTTTATGTGTTAAGTTGGAGTGGTTTAAGATGTGCAATGTGGTATATGTGCTTATATGTGAATTATGTTTGAAATGGGTAATCTTGGAAGTAAGTACACGTGTGAAAGGAGGCACTTATAATTATGGTGGCCAACATAATTATAAAGGCATCACACATGTAGACTTGTGACTATGATTGCATTTATTTGTGTTTGGTTGTAAGATGGTAGTGTAATATGTTTTTTTATTGATATGTGTATCCATGATAAGGATGGTGGTATGGGTAGAGAATTATTCTCGTACCCTAATTGGAGGATATGTTAAGTTGAGTTGTATAGATAGTAAGTTTCTCTTCTATTTAGTAATTGTGGATACCTAGTATTGCTTTTATAGAGGTTGCTCCTTTGCTTGGTTGTTTGTTCGGATTTCCTATAGTCTTGATTAGCACCCCATCTTACTTTGTTAGTAAGGATACCCGATTTTTCCTATTCGATGTCTCGATGTATATTGGTTGTTCAGAATCTGCTCTTTCGGATATAGGCGCGTTTCGTTAGTTCTTTCGTTGCATTGACTTCTCGTATGAGTATCAAACGTTTCTTTTAAGCACTAATTATTCCTAACATATTAGTGTGTATCATTACTCCCTTGATTGTATATCCCTTGGTTTTTATAACCCATTAGCGACGTGTTAGTATCAATGCTTTTAGATTTGCGTTGTCGATCGTTATTTTGGATAAGACGGTACATTTTCTTTTGGGTACGTAACGTCTTGCATGAGTTTTCTTGTACGAGTTCGTTTGATTCTATTTTGAGTATATTGTTCCTGGTATTTTCTTTCATCTTCCGCTACCTCCACCAGTACCACATTCACCTGAACACATTGACATGGATGCGTTCTTCGAAGATATTTCTGCAAATAATGTCCCAACTCCACCAACTCAAACAACTGGTCCTCAACCAGCCCAAACAACGGGTCCTAATAACGAATTTGAAGAGTTACTTTCTAGGTCCACCCAAAAGTTGTACCCGGGTTGTGATATGACTACATTGGAATTTACAACAGATATTTCGCACATCAAGGCTTTACACTGATTCTTTTTAATTTCTTTTACTTGAATTTTCATGACTCAATAACTTATCTTTGTAGGTTCGTCGTTGCGTATTGAGACCGGAAATGCGTCCTTAAGGAAGGCGTTTAGACACAATAACCAACAATCCGGCCACTTCCCTTTGCTTGCGTGTGGGAAGAAATTCCAGAGGCGTTTAAAGCACATATTTTCCCTACACTAGAGGTATTAATTGTTTATTTTACTTCTATTCTTATTGTTATCGACGTTTAGATATGCGTGTTATGTTTAAATTGTCACACCCCGCAATTTTCGATATTTTAAATGACTATTTTACCCTTTGACTTTTTGGGTCCGACTTGACTTTTGACTTTTGACCATTTACGGTCACATAAAAACGATTACCGCGTAGCCGGTAAAATTTTTGAAACGTATTTAATTAATAAATCATAATTACGATTATTATCGCTCATTTGCAAACTTATTTTTCTAACTTATTTGACTTGAAAACGAGAAGATATATTTTGTTCCTAAATTGATTTATCAAAAACGACCCGCTAAATTACGTTTTCACGATTCAGACTCTAAAGCAATTTGATGTAAAACGACATTCCTGACAACTTTTTAGTTTTGACCGAGACCCGAAAACAGTCAGAAGGTGACTGAAATGCCCTCGCAAGATTTAGAAACGAGAAAATAATTAAATAATATTTAATTAACAGTTTTATTAAATAAAAATATTTAATAAATTTAGTCATCATTTTATTCGAAAACGTCTGTTGATAACGCGAATATATGGGTTAGAAATTTATTTTTATTTCTATTTCGGACGAGACGTAACCGGTTCACTAAATAAATAACGAATATTTTTATAAATGTTATAAAAATAATTATGAAATATTATCAAGTAAATACTCGTTTTTATCGGAAAAATAATTTGGAAAACAATGGCGCAAGTTTCGTGCGTTGAATCATCCGTTAAGTCACTCAAACGAGTCTCGAACCGCTTTTTACCAAAAGTATAATAAAAAGTTACAAAATGAACCCTAAACTATTTATAACTTGACACTTTCATTTTAAAGTTTAATATATATATAAAAATATATAACTTTTATTTCATTTCCATCTTTACAACACACACACACATAATTAAACACTCATCTTCTTCCTCTCCCCCTCTCCACCGGATTCCGGCCGCCGCCGCCTCCGGCCACCATGCCGCCGCCGCCGGAAAAGTTTTCCGGCGAGCGTTCCGGCCGAAACCAAATGTTATTCCTCGTGACCCGATCTACTCGATCCCCCTTGTCACGCGCCTCCACGCCGCTCACCCTTACTCCGGCTGCCTCCCCACCGCAGCCACTATAACACCACCACCTCCGGCCAGCCGCTGCCTCACCCCCACAACCGCCACGTCGCCACCCTCTTCACCACCATACGCCACCAACATCACCATCGCGGCCACCTCCACTCCACTCTCGCACCACCCCAACCATCCAACCGTCGCTGCCACCCCACACTCGCCATCAACACCACCACCATCATCTCCTCCACTACGCCATCATCATCTTCGCCCGACCCCACCACCATCGTCACCTCACGGCCACCTACACCACAGCCGTCACCACCACATCTACGACACCACCATCTTCATCATCGTTAACCACCACGCCACCCAACTTCGGTCACCATCTTCACGCCACCACCACTGCCGGCGGCAGCCAACCGAAACCCCCACAGCCGCGGCTCAGCCGCCATCTTTCCCCCCCACCACATCACTTTCTTTTTTTTATATTTTCTTTTGGGTTGGTTATATATTTTATAAAAACTAATAACTAGATAGTTAGTTTTGTTTGTTTAAGTTATTTATTTTTATTGATTTTAAAGGGTGTTTGTTTCTTTGTTTTACAACCCGAAAAGGGTGTTTGGTTTAGTGGATAAACGCCCGTAAGGGTGTGTTTGGTTGCTGCGTATAATAGCCTCAAAAGGGTGTTTGGATCTGCGTTGTTACTGTAGCAGAGGGATGTTTGTTTCTGTGGTTAACACCTACATAGAGTGCGTTTGGATTTGAGTTTAACAGCCCTAAAGGGGCGTTTGGTTCGCTGTCTAACCGCCCCTAAGGGTGCGTTTGGTTTTGTGGATAACGGCCCAATGAGGACGTTTGGATATGAGTTTAACAACATAGGGTGTGTTTGGTTTTAGTGATGTTATTTACTATTTGATCTCGTTAATTATAAATATGAAACATACGGAATATATTGCAACATCTATATTGGTTAAATGGGAAAAACAATGGTTTTGGTAAAAATGGAAACGTCATACAAACGGCAAAGTCATGCCGAAATTTCTAAAAATCTTTATACTTAGTAAATTTTCATTAAAGTTTATACTATTTTAGAAACCGGATAAAATGGACAAAGTTATATTGTTTTTAAGATTTTTAATATGTAGTTACACAATAACGCGAAACAAACGAAAACTATACTTTTGCAAACGATACAACTAGTTTACATAAAACGTATAACGAAATACTAAATTATAAATTATTATTTTATAATTCCCAACAATAACTTTTGTAAAACCTTTTAAAGCGTCGTTTAACTAATACGTAACTTTAAAACGTGTATTTACTTTTACACAAAAACTTTTTATTAATTTAATTGGTGACTTTTGAAAAAGTGTCAAATTATATTATTACCATTATTTTTAACCACGTTTCTTATATAATACTTGTAAAGTATTATATACTACGACTTTTCTTTTGAATGTTTGTGTTTATTATATACTTCACCATATGAATTATATAATTGTTCATTTTTCATAGGTAATATATATACGGAATATATTACATATTTTGCGTGTGTTTTTTTTTTGATTTATTTTATTTAACCAACCACCAAACTCATCTAACTTGAAATCCAAATCCCTTATCAACGTGTCGCGTTGATGTACTCATCCATCGGAAAACCTTAATTCATCAACCCAAGCTAATGGGTTTTAGCCGTTAAGTTAAGCTGCATCTTTTTGGTCGAGCCATTATGTTCTCCGTTTATGCTGTGCTTATTATTTGCATTTCTGCTAGTTGCTCTGCAACATCAAGGTGAGTTCATAGCCCCACATTTTACTCGTTTTGAATAAATGTTTTATTATCTTTTGGGGTGAGAAACATGCTCGTTTACAAACTTGTTTACGTTACCGAATTTCAAACTCGTTTACACACTAATTACAAACCTGGTTACTTGATTGATATCACACTCTTTCTACTTATGGAATTAAGTACTTAAAGTTGTTTATGAATAAAATGGTTATTTCTTCATTGGACACAAGTGTTTTCAGTTACCATCTCCTACTTACGTGTTGCCTAAGTTTGCTTAACAAACCACGAACTACTGCCCGACTTTATCATGAACTGTTAATTTCTCGACCGGAGGACCGGTTGAGGGAGCGCGAGTGAATAAATAGATCTATTGGGACTAATTATCCCTATCCGCTTTGGTTCCACTTAACGAAGAACAAACGGATATATGTCATGTCGATTATACTTTTTGGTGGTCTTTGGTTTGGGACACCAGCTTAGGGCAGGAATACTTTGCAACAGGATGTAACATGCCCTGTTGACTTAATTAGCTTCGGTGTCATGAGCTTAGCGCAACAGTATACACTTTTCATGCGATATTGTATTCGTTATAATAGTCGCATGTGCTTTGTACGTAAAGTTATATCTCCTATAACTGTCACGTGCGTACTGTAAACTTGTGGTCCACACTACTTTGGTTGAACATTTTTTATTATTAAATGTTTTTCGTAATACATTGAGTGAAGCTGTATTCACTAAACGTTTTTGGTCCTCATAAATGTTTTACTTAAACCTATGAATTCACTCAACTTTATGTTGACCGTTTTAGCATGTTTTTCTCAGGTGCTTAGCTTTGGACTTCTTGATGTGCTATGTGGAGTCTACGTGCAATATGATACTCTTTCAAGACTTATCAAAATATCATACTCGTTGTCTTTTGAAAACCAAATTATGCTTCCGCTACATTTTATTTATGCTTTAGCAAATGTTTAATTTCTTTTAAATCATATAAAACTTATTCATTTTTAAACAATGCAACGAGTTATGATTTCCAAAACGTCCAATAGTGGTCGTTCTCTTGTGCCTTGTGTTCGGATTATGATGACGTCACGCCCTCGGACACGTATTCCGTCCAGGCCCCGTCTGGGGGTGTGACAGATTGGTATCAGAGCCAAGGTTATAGAGAACCAGGTAGATATCTAGGTAGAATATCTAGGTCTGGACTATAACCAGTATGTGATCCTTACGTGCTTTTATGTGTGCCTTATACGTGTTTTTGCTATGAGCTTACGCTTATCTTTTCTCTGCGATTATCTTTTCTCTGCGGTTATCTTTTCTCTGAGGTTATCTTTTCTTTGCGGTTATCTCTTCTCCGCGGTTTACGTTCGCCTTACGTTTATTCCTCTATTTACTTATATGGAAGTTGTCTATATAAATATTAAACCTTTCTAAGACATTGTGGATGACACAATGGTCTCTAAAATTTGTCTAAGACATTGTGAGCGATGCAATGGTCTCGAACTTATTATTCATAACCTTATACAATATCGTATTACGCGAAACCCGACACGGTTATGTTTACATGGAATTATGTATGAATCTAAGTTTCACAAGTCTTGTATGGGCGGGACTTGTAACTGGAGGTTTAATATGGTAATTGCTATGTAAACTCGTTCATAAAAGATCTTAATCTTATTTACTTTAACCGTATACTCATCAGCTATTTTGAACTCTATGTCGATCTTCCCTAATTGTTTCTCCCCGTCTCCGAAGACGAGTTTTAAACACTCGTCCCATACTCATTAGAGTGCCTGCATCGTATTTTCATCCACCACCTTGAAGATTTTGCAAAAGGAGTCTGTATCCAAACAGGAGAGGAAACCTGCCAAAGCTGAACCTTCAGTCCATAAAGATCTATTATTTGATGAACTTGATGATGATACGTTAGATTATATGGATACTGAGAATGCTCAAGATGTGGGGAGGTCAAGATTTGTGGTGCATGAAGAGAAAGAAAGGGAAGAAAAGGAAGTTAGTACTGATGATACACTAGGTACCGACAAGGAAAAAGATAGTACCGACAAGGAAAAAGATAGTACTGACAAGGAAAAAGATAGTACTGACAAGGAAGAAGTTTGTACCGACAGACCAGATGAAGGTACTGATGATCAAACTAAAGGAAGATATGATCCTCAAACACCTCCAACAACTACTACTCCATTAATATTTGGTGATGATGAGACTATTGCTCAAGTACTTATCATAATGAGTCAGAATAAGGAGAAGCTCAAAGAAAAAGAAAAAGGAGTAGAGCTTAAGGATGTTGAGGAGACTGAGAGACTTAAGACTACTTCAACCACATCATTATTAACATTAAAGCCTTTTCCAAAGATTGATCCAAAAGATAAAGGGAAAAAGAAAATTGAAGAGGAAGATGAGCCTGATACTGAATCTGAAGGTATTCCTGAAGCTGAAAAGAAATTTAAGCAACTTGCTAGGGATGAAGAGATAGCTAGAAAGGTACAAGAAGATTGGGAAGCAGAAGAAGAAGTTAAAAAGCTAGCTGAGGAAGAAGCTATAAAGGCTGCCCTTTCAAATGAATATGACTTTATTCAAGCAAGAATTGAAGCTGATAGACTTCTAGCACTAAGACTTCAAGATGAAGAGAGAGAGCAGTTCACTGTGGAAGAGAGAGCAAAATTCCTTCATGATACAATTGCAGCTCAAAGAAGGTTTCTTGCATAACAAAGAGCTATTGCAACAAGGAATAGACCTCCTACAAGAACTTAGTTTAGGAATCAGATGATGACTTATTTGAAACATGTTGGAAACAAGAAACACTCAGACCTGAAGAACAAAACTTTTGAAGAAATACAAGCTTTATATGAGAAAGTGAAAAGGTTTGATGAAAGTTTCACTGCTGTTGGTTCCATTGAGGATGAAAGAAAGATTAAGGAGATGAATGAAGGAGCAAAAGATCTTGAACAGAAGAGATTAAAGAAGAAGGTTGCTAAAGAAACTCCAAAGAAAGAAGACATAACAAAGGTACCTGCTAAGGTAGATGTGACAGAGCAGGGTATAAAGAAGAGAAAAGGTGGTCATATGAAGATGCTTGCTAGGAAAAGGAAAAGACCACAATCAGATGTTGATAGTGAGCACAGAAAGTGTCTGAAGATTGTTACATTTGAAGGTACCATAGATAGTGAAATAATGGAGAGAAAATCTGTTATGAACCATTTCGTTGCCACTTTTATAATTAATTGGAGTTGTCAACTTGTAAACCATTTGTATACCTTTACATTATAGACCGTCACTGATAACTTTCTCGTAATACTATTGTTGTTATCACCTCATAAAACATTTCTGTTATCTTACATAAGTTAAAAAATAATAAATAAGTAAAAAAAATGTCACTTTGTTTTTCTATTACCCGGAACTTATTTTGCTACCTTTATAAAAACTATTTCGTTTCTTACGTATAAGATTTTTTTCATACTTAGGTTTGACGAAATAAGCATTGTATCATTAGTTCCTAAATTATGACTGCTTGATCGAACTATGGATAATTCAGGAGGACATGATATGCCTGCGGAAGTAGTCACTAAAATTCTTGTCAAAATTACCCTTACTTTCCATTTTATTTTCTTCCTTTTCTTCTTACATTGTTAAAGAGATTATATTTGCACTTGTGATTTTATTTATATTTTGCCTGTGCGTTATTCATGAGTCCGTGAGTCGGTCTCGTGTATTTGTATTCGGAAGCATCTAACTAAGCAGATTTTTTTCACCTTGGTTTATAGAAACCACCATACCCATTAGCCGAAGAAGAGACTAAATCATGCTTCCTTGTAGTCATGGAAATTACGGATTAAAGGTTATAGAGTGTAATAAGCATATCACTTTAAGTGGATTATTACCAATAGAGAACTAGAAGATTTTCTTCAATATATTCTTTAGTGATGATAGAATCACATGTGAATTATGTGATCCTCGTAATCGACAAAAACTCTGATGGATCCCTTAAGATGTACACGACAAGACGAGAATTTTAACAGCTAACACCGTGTACTCTGTTTTTTTCTCGTATAGACGATCTTTTCGATCAACTACGAGGATATAGAGTTACTCAAAAATCAACTAGAACTAGACTACACTAACTGAAAGTTCTTGAGGTGAACCTACACGGACACTTACGACCCTAAAAATTTTAGAGAAATAGTGCTCTTACTTTTAAGATTTGGGAAACACTACGATCATGACATAGTAAGAACTGAATCTGATATCACTGAAAAATACTGTTTTTTAAAAAGACCTAGAAACGCATATCGTGTCTTACCACTTCAATAGAATCTTATAGTTAGCGATTCACATAAATGACGACCAAACAAGAAGCTTCGATCACTCGAAGTTACAAGACAAAAGTCTTAGCCTCAAAAGAATTTGTTATTTAATGTTTATTATGTATAAGGGCCTAAGATGTAAAAAGCCCCAAAAAGAAAGCCCTCAAAGGACAAATTCTTTTAGTATTAAATAGATTCCTAGTTTAGTCAAATATTAGGTTGGACAGGATTAGCACAATGTTAGACACTTCTAGTCTCATTTTTATCATTTTCCATCTTTTAGAGTTTGTAGCCTCTTTGCTCTCCTTTCCAATAAAAAGTTCTTCAAAAAGTTTAATCTTTGGTGCCATTGATCTTGTGCTTCATACATGGAATGATCTAGGGATCCTACAATTGGTATCAAGAGCCTACAAGATTATTGATTTGATTTGGTTTGTATTTTTTTTCTTCTTTCTTTCTAGATCTCGAAAAAAAAAAAAAAAAAAAAAAAAGACTGGGTGGGTTTATGATTATTTGTTTGTTTTGATTCTTGATTCAAAGATGGTTTATGTTTAATCTAATATCAATCAAACCATCTTGTTAGCAATCAACGATCTAGTATTTTTCCTTTGTTTTTTGTTGTTTTTGGTTCGAAAAGTGTTAAAAAAGACGTAGCGATCGAACGAGTTCTAGCAGTTTCGTTTCTTGGAATCGGATACGAGTGGTGAATTTAAGATTGATTACGAACGAGTGAAATTCTTAAGGTTAGGAAGAATGAGGGAAAATCTAGAAGGATTGACAAGCTTCATGAACTAGAAGTTCGAATAACGGTATTCGAACGAATATCGATCTCGAACAAAACCTTTCGAACAATAGGGATCGAATCTAGTTCGATTCGAAACAAAACTCTGAAGCGATTTCGACTACAGTTGGGGGATCGAACGAAAAGTTTGCTGATTCGAACAGCAGCGATTCGAACGACGTGGAATAATCGATATACGATGACGACCTTCGACACGAAGTGGTTTGTCGAACAAGACGAATTTTTGAACGAGTCTTGTCGATAGAACAAGACATGTTTATTGCATCCGAATCGAACGAGTTGATCGAACAAGGGGTTTCGATACAAAGAAGAGACTTCGAACAAAAAAAAAAAAAAAAAATTTTGTGTCGGATTTGTTCATGAAATTTTTATACTTAGCTCGAAACAGCCCAAACGGTCCACGACTTCATCCTCTTTGAGCGAGGAGCTCTGTCATTTTTTGGCCATTGGGAGTAATTTTGGCCTCAAAACTGCATTTTACTGTTTAAAAATTACCCGAAAATCACAAACCTCACACCAAGTCATCAATCAACAATCACTTACGATCAGATCATTACTAAACAAACTCATTCAATGGCATCCAATGAAGAAACAATGTTGGCCATGGCACTCGTATACTCGTCTACTATGTTGGGTTTGAAAGTGATACGATTCTTGGTAGATTCTTTTTATTACACGGTACATTCGAGGACAAAAACCCTAATGGAAAGTTGATATGGAAATCAAATCCAGGATGCGAATACACCATCACCCGGATGGTCATGATCTCACTGCTAATTTCTACTGTTATGCCAGCACCTAGGAAGAAGCTTGACTTTTATATATATATCCCCCCCCCAATGAGTTCAATGACGAAGAAAAAGTTCGAAATGGCCTGATACTCAAGCAGAAAGGAAAAGAAATATCCTCGTCAAGGTCTTCCCGAACATCTTCAACAATACTCAATCAAGACAAGCCCCACAGCCAAAGGAGATTTGGGATTAATGTGGAGATGCTTATGCAAGGATCAGCGAAGGACTCTTCAACAAAGGATAGGAATGATCTGTTTGATGAGTCATGAACGGCTCTTCGTGCTATTGGAACGAGTCCTATTCATGACCTACTTTGTTGCGTTTCACAAGCTTGTGATATGTATGAAGATTGACTCAGCTTGAAATCCCTTACTCATCAGATGAACACTAAATTTGTCAACAATCTTCCCAGCCGATTGGGAGGCGTAAGTATGTAGACTAATGTCACAGCAGAAACATGGATATTCAACCACACCTTAATGTTCAGATCTTTATAATCATCTCAAAGCCTTACGAGCCTCATGCCAAAAGATCTCCATAGCAAAACAGGAGTAAGTCTAAAAGTATTGTTGATCCATGGCCTCATGTTGCACACACCACATCTGCACTTGTTCATCAATCACCCTCAACTCACTAGTCACTCACTTACTGGCTAGTCTCCGCAAAAAATGACGGCTTTGTATGGCCCACTATGACTCAGATTGCCTAATCTATGAAGTGGTTTCCAAAAAGCAGTTACCGCCACCAACAACAGCTCTGGACTTCCTCAAAACAAGGACTCATGCTACGGTGCAATGATGCGTCACATTTTATGAACCAATTCAGAGGAAGGGGGGGGGGGGGGGGGGGGGGGGAGGGACCTCCAGGTAAAGTTGGTAATACAGGTGCTTCGAGGCAAAGAAGGGGATATGTTACAATGCAGAGGAGAAGGACTTGTTGTATGGCAGTTAAGTGTCCAGAACCAGAGAAAGATGGACTCTCAGCTACTTCAAAGACTCAAAGCTTTGCTCGATGGAGCCTAAAGAGAAAGGAGATGTGTTTGATGTGATTGAAGCTGGAAGCATTCATCGCTGATGTGGAATGTACTGCACCTTATGATCAACCTCAGGACATATACTACAACAAACATGTTCATGCCAATAATGAGTGATGACATATGACTCTGAACGTGGATGAAGGTCCCAATGTGATGTTGCTTTCTATGGCTAACTTGTCATCCACTAGGTCGCAACAACAGTTCATGCCTCAATGAGGTTACTCCAATGACAATCAAATCTTTGATAATGTGGATTATCAGTTGAGTCAGGAGATGCACCAGGACGAACATTTAGACTCCGATGCTCGAGACTTGAGATTGATGACAATCACGATCTCCCGTATCATCAGTATCTTCTTGAGCAACGAAGCCCAAAATGTTCCAATATGAGGTATCTTGCCTGAACATCTGATAAAGTTTTTGATTCGCCACTCTTGAATGACTTGACAAAACCAACTAGAAGGACATGCTAAGGTTAACCAAGAAAAATGCCTTTGAAGTCGAGACCTTTAAAAATGAGCTTTCTCAATGCAATCAAGAAATTTATCGTTAGCTACCCAAAAGAAGTAAACTTGATCTCGAACACAAAGTTAGGACCTGGAACAAGCCTAGTGATTTCAGGCAGTAACCTGCATGAACGCATGAACTTGTGCAAGAAAACGATTTGCTTAAATCCATCTTTAAGGAAAAGAAAAATTTTAATTGCATTTTTACAATCTGAAAAAGAAAAGATTTATCTGAGAAAAAGTATATAGTCAGCATTGTTATCTAGATGAAATAGTTTGCCCTTAAAGAATGCTACACAAAGTTGACAAGAGATATTTGCAAAGATTTAAACATGCCAAGCAGAAACTATTCCTATGCTTTTTAAGCAACCAAAACGAGTGCAACTCCAGCTGACTTGCCACAAGGACCTCTTGGTACGTTATAACACAGTCTTGGTTATATGGCCAAGGTGATCAACCTGTTTGTATGATGCTGTGAAAACCCTTTTCCATCTTACCTCACCCACCCGGTTAGGTATATGAGGTAGTGAAGATGGCCCTTTGGTTCAACAAGTTGTTAGCCATGAAAAAGTATGAGCGAAAAACCAGGGCACGTTCGACCCTCTTCGGACGAAAATGGCCTTCTATGAGAAGACTGAACGCCCTTATGTTGTTCTCCCAACAGGAACTGTCCAAGTGAACAGGCTATTGGCTTCCTACCATATGAACAGTGCTAAGCAAACTAAGTAAACCACCAAACAGTCCTGTCACTCCCTTTGTTCATAAAAGTCGACCTCCAAGTCAAGTTCTGTCCAGTCTTCGACAAGTTAATGCTGCTTTTCATCAATTTGAAGATATCATCAAAGAAAGAACAACAAAAAAACCAGACTATGTTTCTGAATGGTGTTTTGATTATGCAAAACAGTTTGTTGAACAACAACTGGTACCATTTTACGACTATTTCAAAAAACATATCGACGCTGCTAATGATATTTTTTTCAAAGAGATAAGAGAATTTGAACAGATTTTTGATGAATTGGAGGCGGAGTATGAACAATGTGTTCTTGATAACAAGAACCTGACCATAGAGAAGAAAAATCTTTTAATCAAAAATGACTGCTTAATTGCTGAGTGTTTAGAAAAAGATATCTGCTCTATTGTGCTTACTTCGTAGTGTATGTGCCCCCTCGTTGAATTGTCTTTGTGAAGATTTAGACTGCATGCGATAGGGAACACACTCAATGTTCTTGAAATTGAAGCCTGAAGTTTTAAAACAACAAAAGATGGTCATTGAATCTGAGAAACGTAACTCTCATTTACAAAAGAACCATATTGATTTACAACTTAAATTTCAAAACTATAAACAGTGCATAGACACTTCCAGTGCCTCCAATGCAATTTTTGAAATTAACAAGTTAAGAAAACAGCTTCAAGGGAAAGATGACACTATCAGGAATTTAGAAACTCAGATCAACATCACGAGAATGTTGAATGTAGGTTCCACTGCAGGTAGTTGTGACCAACAGGCATTAGAAACTGACAGAATTCAGTTGCAAGGATATGATTACTCCTTAGGATTTAGCTTGATGGCTTAGTAGAAAACATGAGGTCTGAAAAGACGGTATGATGAACTGTCAAAAGCGAATACTCACTCACGTACTGCGAACACTGAAAAGCTTAGTGCCTTAACTGCAGAAAATACCAAGCTGAAAGCCCAAGGTGTCTTGGTTTTTAAACAAGTAGGGGACCTTCAACCTCTGAGACACCAAATGTGCCCTTGATGCCTGGAATGTAACGACTTAAAGGGTTCTCAGTATGTCTCCACCACCCAACGTGCTAACTGGGCCAAACCAACCCACGGTTACCTAGAAGAAGCAAGTATAACTTTTAGTGAACCCCCCCAAACCTTCACGCAAATCCCTCAAAAACCAGTAGTGATCATTATAAGCCAATAACGTGTGTGTGCCTTGGCTTCAGGAGTAAAACCCACCTCTGGAGCTAGCAAAACTGTGCCTAAGAGAGTCCCTCAGAATCATAGTACTTTGCCGGCTAAGAGTGCAAATGCGAGGAGAGTAGAAGCACATCATAGGACTTTGAATAAAAAGAATCGTGTTGATTCTAATTTGCTTGTTAAACATTCTGTGTCTGTTTCACGTAAGAACAATGTTTGTGGTGCATGTAACAACTCGTTGGTTTTTGGTAATCATCATGATTGTTTGGTTATATGTGCTGATTCTGTGAATGTTAAACCCCACCAGACTAGACGTAGAAAACACCAACCCAAAAAGGAATGGAAACCCATTAAGAGAGTCTGGAAAGCAATTAGCAAACCTGTTGCTAATAGTAAGCCTCAGTGGAGACCCACTGGACGACATTTTGCGTTGTATGATAACTGTCCTTTAACTAGGATAGTGGAACCCATTGTTGAGCCTTTAGAACTTACCCCGAGCGTTAGTTCTAGTTCCAAAGCTACTATGATCTCTAGGTTCACTGATTGTAACCTTAGTGATCGAAAGGCCTGTGTTCAAGGGGTTTATTATAGGTATTTTTTGAATGCCTATTTTTACTAAAAAATTGTATAATTGTGTATATTAAAAAAAAAAATAAAAAAAAATAAAAAAAAAATAATAAAAAAAAAAAAATTTCTTAGTGTTAGAATGGCCTTGCAGTTATTTCAGACTGTAACCCGGTCTTAGCCCAGAGATTTAATGTACGTTTCAGTGCATTATTTCTTACAGACAAGAAGTATGTTAAGCCCCGAACCATTTTTCTCATAATCAACTTGCTTTCATAAATCATGTTCGGGTTTTAACCTAATTCAAACATTGGTCCGGGTCATTGTTTGGAGGGGGAGAATCAAGTATACTAACAGTTTTGCCAGTGTCATAGTTGGACACTCTGTTCGCTCGATTCTATTGTGAAAAAGATTGAAGACGACCACCAGCTTACACGTTCAAGACAGATTGCAGTTTTCATTCCTGTCTTGTGGTATTCTAAAGGTCGTGTTTCAATTACTCCTTGATTAACATGTGCTGAATTCGCTCTCTCATCATGTTTGATGGGGAGCTCGAATTGCTTTATTAGTCTACATTCATTGATCCAAAACTCGTTTCTACAGTTTCATACTTTTGATCGCGCTGAGGGAAAATGTGACTTAACATTGTCTAACGGCTAAGCTAAATGATTGATTGATTTTGAAAATGGCTAAGTCTATCCATGATGTGCTAAAATCTTCTTCGTTATCGACGCACATGTGTAGGGGGAGCACAAGTGGTAAAATATCAAAAATGTCAAGATACCAAAAGTTTGTGTTATACACACGTATCTTGATAAATGACAAAGAATCTGTTGTTTCATGTTCGTAAAAGTGATCTTATGGAATGCTGAGGAAAGAGATGTTGTTCCACCAGGGTATTCGTATGAATGCTCATGCCTGGTCTTCGGACTGCGCCCACTAGTGAAGTGGATTTCCTTACAAGTACTTGTACAAGTTTGGATTTCCCAAGGCACTTCATATCTTTCGGGATATATTTCAAAACGTTATCAGAAGCATTCTGATTTAAACTTTCGTTTGTGCCCCAAATAAATTTCATAAGCACATCGAATGTTTTTCAAATCATTTTTGCCACAGGCCTTCTACGGTACTTAATTGTATTAAGAAGTAAAACGCTTGAAAACAAGAAATTATACTGGTTTATAGTCAGAGATAGTAACTGTATGACTCACTCTTTACCATTTAGTAGTTAGAAATATATTTGTGTGTTAGTTTGGACATTTTGTCTAGAGAACGGCGCAACATTAGTAAATCTAGACTACTTACGGTATTAGAGCGAACTAGCTTGTAACGGTGCCGGAAAAACTTGTAAAGATGGTTCTTAGAATGAATCTATCTGATCACAAGTGCAGCTATTCGTACTGTAATCATTTGATCCTCACGGAGATTCAGAGGTTAATGTATAGTCCAGATTGAGTATATCTATACTCGGTCCCTTCAAAAATATAAAACCGTTGTGTTGATGTTTTTTTCGCTTAGATTAGCGTTCACAAAATGCTTTCCGAGAAGATAGAACACATTAAGTGGTTTTTTACATAACAAAATGTTTTTGTTGGTGACTATAATTGTTCTATATGCGCGAATGAAGACTCAAAGATTCCGATGCAAGACACATGCCTATATATACCACAGTATCCTGAAGCTCAATAGAAGTTTGCACTAAAAGGCTTCCGCCATAATCTTGAAAATCAAAATTCTTCTTCAAATGCCAAAAGTTCAATATGATGAAGTAAAGAAGATTAAATCATCAAAGTTTCAAAGATTCAAAGAAATGAGCATTGTGAGGCTAAAGATCAGCGTATGGCAAAATCAAAGTTCAATAAGTGAAAGAAGATCACACAGTAATTCAAAGAAGTAAGGCTTAATAAGTCAAAGGTCAAGATCAAGTTATCAATAAGTTCTGTGAAGTAATGATCAAGGTGTTAAAGATTGAATTACAAGCACAACAAGTGAAAGTACCCCAATCAATCGAGCCTAAAGTAAAGAGACAATGGGTCGAGTTGAACTTCTCTGACTCATCTAGGGGGAGATGTTAGGATCACATAAATGGACCCAAACAAGACGACAAAACCGCTGATGGATCCTTCAGGATGTACAACGACTATCGAAAATTTACAAGTTAACCGTTACCCGTTACCTAGTATAGATTATCTTTTCGATCAATTGCGAGGATATAACGTTACTCGAAAATCGACCTAAGAACTAGCTACCACTAACTGAAAGTTCATGAGGAGAACTACACGACACACGACCTAGAATTTAGAGAAATAGTGCTTACTTTTAAGATTTGGGAACACTACCGATATGACATAAGTATGAACTCGAAACTGATAATCACCGGAATCCGTTAAAAAGACCTAGAAACACTATCGTGTCTTACCATTCAGCAGAACCTTAAGACCTCACTTGAACTACCTTATCTCACTCTTAAAATTTTTACTCTTGCCGTTACAAAACCTTGCGATCATGAACTGTTTGTGGAGTTAACCGACTTGTGCACTTTTAAGCTAATGGATTTGATTTATCCACGAACTAACGACTGAGTACGATATTTCGTCACGTATCACCTGAGCTCTTCCGTGAGCTCCTCCCATTTGTTGACCTTTATTTTGGGGATATTGTTTCTCAAAATGTCCACTCTCCACATCCCATCACCGTTTGTTATAGTTATTGTTGTTGTGTATTCTTATACTTTTGATTCACGACTCCATATGTTTGTGCTATGATTTTTTTTAAAATGAATAAAATGAATAAATATTTTAATAAAGATTTTTGATGATTTCGGATATATAAATTGTTCTTGTTGAGAGGATGTGAGAATTGTGAGTTGCAACAAAGATGACGATAAGGTTATGCTTGAATTATAGTGAATTTTGTTGATTGGTTTTGGCGTAAAAGAATTTTGGATAGTTTGGAAAATATTGTGGCATTATGGTCAAGTCCATGGGTGATTTATAAAAATATAGTTGTTGGTCCGAGTTTTAAATGAGGGTAAAACGAACGTTTAAAAATGTCTCGAAAGGTTTATTAAGTGTCGAAGGTTTTTGAAAATATTTGTGGAGCTTCTTAATATCAAAACGAAGGTTTAGAAATTTTTCTAAAAATGATAAGTCGATGCCATTGGTCATTTCTAAATATAACAAATTTATATATATATATATATTTAGAAAGCTAAGTATTTTGGTTAGACGATAGGGTTTCAATAGTTCGTTTTTGGAGATATAGAAACGATTAAATTAGGGGATGCTGTTAGCATCCCGAAACTAAAAACTTTCCTAAAATAGAAACTTTATATAAATAGTAACTTTTCGTAAGAACGTCGTAACATCTTTATAAACTTGAGAAGTCGTAAGAATACATTTTGTTGACAAAACTAAAGCACAAACATATATGGTTGTCTATTTCCTTATTAAACGTTGTGTGCAACGTTCCGTTATTATTATTGTTTCTCGTTCTACGGTGCGTCTATTTATTAAGTTGCGGTTAGAGCCGTTCGGTTATACTTTAATTCGCACCGTCTGCTTATGGTATGTTGAGCCATGATTCATCCTCGTACTTCCTAAGTAAGTTGAATACTTACATTCATTAGCCTCGTCCGATATTGATCGTCAAACCTCGCAGATATCAGAAACCAGAGATCTCTGCCCGGAAACATTTGAAACCTTATATAGACATACCCCCGCGCCTAGACTTTCCCTTTTATATTTTCACCATTAAGGGACTTTCTTTATAACGCGTTTATATCAATCATAAAACTTGTAATGATATTTTTCTAAAATACTCATTTTGATGGATTATATATCCTGGTCAAACCCAGCCAAATTTATGTTTATTAAGAAGTGTCAAAAAAAAAATCGAATTTTGCTAAATAGAGTTATTAACGTCATATCTATAACTGGTTTATTAAACTCTAAATCTTTTCTTGGTCACACTAACGGTTAACAAAAATCGAATCCCGGGACGGGATTCCTTTTAAGGGGTAGGTAATGTCACAACCCGAAATTTTCAGAATTTTAAATTACTATTTTACCCTTTGACTTTTTGTTTTCGACTTGACTTTTGACTTTTGACCTTTTACGGTCACATAAAAACGATTACCGCGTAGCCGGTAAATTTTTGAAACGTATTTAAATAATAAATCATAATTACGATTATTATCGCTCATTTGCAAATTTATTTTTCTAACTTATTTGACTTGAAAACGAGAAGATATATTTTATTCCTAAATTGATTTATCAAAAACGACCCGCTAAATTACGTTTTCACGATTCGGACTCTAAAGCAATTTGATGTAAAACGACATTCCAGACAACTTTTTAGTTTTGCCCGAGACATGAAACCAGGCAGAAAGTGATTAAATAGCCTCGCAAAATTTTGAAAACAACGCGTACCGACACAAGAAAATAATTAAAATTTAATTATCACTTTTTATTAAATAAAAATATTTAATAAATTATTTAGCATTTTATTTCAGAAACATTCGTTAAAAACGTGAATATATAAAGTAAAGTCTTATTTTACGGACAAAAGTTACCCGTGAGACCAAATGGTACCAAATAAATAATAATGATTTTTAAATAAGTTTTATAAAAACATTTATAAAATAATAGTCGAGTGAATACTCATTTTTATAGGAAAAATGATTTGGAAAACAACGGCGCAACTTTCGTAATTTAATTCAATCGTTAACTAGCCTAAACGAGCCCCGAACCAATACCTAACAAAAATTACATCTTTGGTCCCTCTGGTAATATTTATAATATCAACCCTAAACTATTATACACTTTTTATTTTATTCTTCTTTAATAAATATAACACAATAGGGTTTCATTTCATTTATAACAAAACCCTACACACACTTCTCCTCCATCTCTAGTATATCCGGCGCCGCCCACCGGATTCCGGCCACCCGCCGCTCACTTCATCACCAACCGCCGCCGTCGGCCTCCTTCTCCAACAACCGACGCGCACCACTCTTTACACCACCTCCCTTACTGCCTCCATGGCTGCCATCCCCACGACCCACCATCTCCGAACCATCCACCACCACCACGATGCGGCTCAGCCCCAACCCCCCCATTCACACACATCATTTCTTGTCGCCGCTGTCCACCACACACTATCACCGACACCACAGCAACATCACCACTACAACAGCCCCCCCATCCTCTGTCGCACGTCATCAACCACCTCCACTACGCCACCTTCACCACCACTGCTGCCACCATAGCCACCTACACGCCATCCCCACCGTCACCAGCAACCACTACAAGGGTGTGTTTGGTTGTGTGGATTGTCACCAACATAAGGGTGCGTTTGGCTGTGTAAAACAACCTTCGGGTGTGTTTGGGTTTTGGTTTTAACAGCCCTAAAGGGGTGTTTGTTTCTGGAGTTAAAACAACAATAAGGGTGTGTTTGTCTCGCTGTTTTAACAGCAACATCATTAGGGTGCGTTTGGGTTAATAAAAACCCCAAATCGGTGTGTTTGTTTATGTGTAAAAACTGCCGGGGTGTTTGGTTTTGCAGTCATGGGGGCGTTTGGATCTGGGTTTAACAAGCACATGGGGTGCGTTTGGTTTGTTGGCTAACAGCCCATAAGGGTGCGTTTGGGACAGCAGCCCCAATAAGGGGTGTGTTTAGTTATACTTGGTCTTGGTTAATTATTTAAGTTTGTTTAGATGTATATTGAGGAAATTGCAACACGGGTTGATTGAAAAGTGGAAAACGTTGAATTTTATAAAAATGGGAAACGTTGTATAAACGGCAAGGTCATGCCGAAATTTCTAAAAATTCTTATACTTAGTAGTTTTCAATGAAATTTCTATTATATTAAAACCCCGATAAATGGACAAAGTTATATAGTTTTAAAACTATTAAATAACCCGGTGAAAGATCGAAAACTATGCTTTTACAAACGAGATAACTATTTTAACAAAAACACGTCAAGAAAATAAAATATTAATTTATAAATATTATTTTTATAAATCCTGGACTAGGAAATAAAGTCATAACTTTTTGTAAAAACTTTAGAAACATCTTTTACTTATTTTGTAACTTTAAAACGTACGTTTATTTTTATGCAAGAATATTATAACTATTAAAGTGGTGTTTTCCCTAACACGTGTCGAATTATTTGGTCTAATTACTTTATCACATTCTTTATTATCACTTCGATTTATTCCTTTAAATGTTTCTTTATTATATAGTTCAACATATGAATTATGTAAGTGTTTATTTTCATATGTAATATATACGGAATATATTACACACTTTNACTTATGCTTCCGCAAACGTTTAATTTCTTTTAAATATTTTAAAACTTATTTATTTTTAAACAATGCAACGAGTTATGATTTCCAAAACGTCCATTAGTGGTCGTTCTCTTGTGCCTTGTGTTCGGATTATGATGACGTCACGCCCTCGGACACGTATTCCGTCCAGGCCCCGTCTGGGGGTGTGACAAAACACTCTAGATCTGCACGGAAATTCTTTGGCATGCGAGATCCCACGATCCATTGTCAATTGCACAATGCTAGAAGTGTTAAACCTCGGGAACAACAAGATAAACGATGCTTATCCTTGTTTTTTGGGTAGCAATACTAACTTACATGTCATTGTTTTGCTATCCAACATGTTCTATGAATCCGTGCATTGTGATCAAAATCAACAGAATATCATCTCAAAGCTTCAGATTCTCGACTTAGCTCACAATAACTTTAATGGTGTTGTCCCACCAGACTTTTTCAGCCAATGGGGTGCAACGATGACTGAGGATAATGGAGATCCCTCAAGTAAGAACCACATCAGCTTTATGGTGATGTCCCTTAGTGACCTCTACTATCAAGATTCCGTGACAGTCACGATCAAAGGATTCGATTTGGAGTTAGTCAAAATCCTAACACTCTTTACAAGCATCGATATATCAGGTAACCGTTTTTCAGGGGTGATACCAGAACAATTGGCCAACTCAAAACCCTGTATCTTCTCAATGTATCACATAATGAGTTTACAGGCTCTATCCCGCGATCTATTGGACATTTGCGTGACCATTTCTGACCCCTTCCATGGCAACAACGAACATGTGTATCTAGTGAGGTTTGAACCTAAGGCCACTGGTTTAAGTAATTAGTTCTAACATGTTCTTGTTATGCTTCAGCTAAATCATAAATGTATATGAGCTAGGAAAAACAACTACATTATTGAGGCATTTGATCAAACACTTTGGGTGCATTCAAAACTGCATTTCATTCTATTCACATTAAGAATAATCAAAGATGCAAAAGTAATTAAATATGTTAGGCATACGCGTACCATGGTGTTCATGGGGCGGTTCGGTTCGGTTAGTTGGACGATTTGAACTATCCGTCGCGGTGCGGGTAATTTATTTTACTACCCGTAACCGAACCGTACTAGGCGGGTAACCGGACTTCCGGTTACCCGAAATGAGCGGTTACCCGCGGTTCGGTTCACGGTTAACCACTGTATACATTTTATCGAGTTTAACTTCATGAACAATAAGCTAATCAAGTTAGTAAAATGTCAATTTAGTATAAATAATTATCTATTAGTAGATAAACTAAAGTTATTTCGTCACAATAATTGCATTTAAATTAATATACATAACAAATTAACAAAAAAATCATTATTCAACGTTTATAGGTTACGATCACATTAACTAAGTTTCACACATAGATGTTTAATAATGTTTACATTAGAATAAAAAATCGTTATACAACAAAACTAGTGCAATAATATAATCAAGAATTGTACAATTATTTAACCATTTAGTTATAAATATACATAATAATTATAAACACGGTACGTTTTCGGTTAACCGCGGATATTTAAAAATCAAAACCAAAACCGAACCGTGATAAGCGGGTTTTTTCGGTTTAGGGTTTTTTTTTTTTTCGGTTTCGGGTTTTTTCGGTCCTTCGTGGTTTTGTTTTTTTTTTTCGGTTGTCCCGGTTGAGCGGAATTACGGCTCGTTTAGACGGTTTTCTCGGTTTTTTGAACACCCAAATCTATAATGCAATGATGATGAGAAGGTAGTATCAAAAATGTTACTACAAGTAGTAAAAAAGGTCAAGTCAGTAAATATATGTGTTTGACTCTTTTTTCTTTAAGTTTGACTGGAGTGGTGATTGGTTAGTCAAAATTTGTACTTTCAAAAGTATAATAGTAATAGCAGTGACTAGTAGAAGTTGCAGTAACAGCTTTCTTTCTTTAAAATTGTTTAGTAACGTGGCATGTGTAATCATAATGTGTAATACAGTTATTAAATGCAACGCTCCTAAATGTTACTTCATGAAGCGTTTATAAATTAGCATTCCGAAAAAATAGATTAAGTTATATGTTGCTTGAACCACGAATATTAAAAATCACAACGCTCAACGCCCAGTCACTCACCACTACCTAAAAGCTATCGTCGCAAACAACGAAAGCTTTTTTTTTGTTGGTTCGGAAAGAAAGGGAGAAAGAAATGGGATTGTGTGAATGTTTCACTTTCTGGTAAGAATCTTCGCGCGCTGTTAGATTTTCCGGTCGAAATACAATATTGTTGTGCCATCGTTATAAAAAGTTTGGAATTTGGCTACAAAGACACACATCAATACTCTTTTGATTTACATATTCTATGTAAGCGATCGATTTTTAAAGGGAAAAAACGCAACATGTATTTTTGATGCACATGTAAAAGGCCAAGTTCATATGAATAGCCCAACTTTGGTATATTATTTGGCCCCGAGAGAGAGAGCCGAGCAGCATGTGACTCTTTCCTAAACAGCCCAAAATGCATAGAAAAATACTAAGAAACAATAACAGATTAAAAATAAGCTTAAATGAAACTTCATGAGAACTTCACGTTGCTTGCAACGGGATAAAAGATTAGGCAACAATGACGTACTAACAATATATCACGAAAGATCAATTGAACAATACAATGACGATAGATCAATGGGGATAATCCAACTTAGTTCGTTTCCAATGAATCTATATAAACACATCATCACTATCAGAGCCCGTCTAGTGTTTTTCGGTGGCCCTAGGCAACAACCAAAAAAAGACCATATTACACTTGTAAACTAAAGAGAAATTGCATATAAACATGAATTATATGACTTACATATGTTTAATAATATCCGCATTTATATGCAAAACTAATAAAAATGTAGCCTTTATAAAGTGGAGGCTCTGTGCGACGGCATCTATTGCACACCCCTCCAAGACCCCTCTAATCGCTATTAATGCTAAATTTACAATTTATCAAGTCTTGTGTAAACTACTACTTTGTATATTTGTCTTACCGAAACATACAGGAAATCAACATTGAAAGTATTAGCCCGAGCTAAACAGATCTCGTTTGTCTAGTTGTTGTACTAGAAGTATTAGCCTTGTATAGAGTATACAAGACCGCTGTAACAGTTAGTGATCCTGCTCCAGCTGCCATTCCGTAGAATATGGTCTGCCAGTCATTCCCGTCACTAGATGTATCAGAACTTGGCGAAGATGGTGGCAT
>BQNB010076907.1:0-31008 GCA_026074375.1 Tanacetum coccineum
AATTTATCACTTATTTTAAAAGTGGTCATCTAGAACAATCTGACGATTCGAGGAATACCTCCAAGCTAAATAGAGGACTGTTTTTTAAATGAGCACGAGTACAAATACCAGCTCGCTTTGGGTGGTGCCGGCAGTGATCGATTTGGAGGTGGTGGTGGTGGGTCGTCTAAATGCTAAGTTGCCGAAAAATCATGTTGGAGAAGAATGTAACTTGATGGTGACCTCGTAACCTCTTAATTGTATTCATTTGCAACAAAAAAAAAAGTTGGGTACATTAAATTGAGAAAAAAAAGTTGAGTACATTAAATTGAGATTGAGTATAAGTTTAGTACACTTTTATGCAATTTGCCCATTATTATATATCATAAACATAAAATTATATCAATGTTTTATAGAAATGTTGTCCTAAATTATGATTATAAAATGTTTAAGAAGATTAACATTTTGTTTTTAAAACTCTATGAAACACAACCTATAAATTTGTAGTTTTTTAGTTTGTGGTTCGAGAAAGGTAAGATCGGATCGGGTTGTTAACCATGGTTTCCGACCTTTTGGCCGACTAATCCACGCGGTTTAAATTTAGTATTTAGAAACATGAAATAATTTGAAATCCAAAGTAATATTTCGGTATTGGTCGAAACCATTTGGACAGAAACATAGAAACCATTAGGTCAAAATAGAATTGTCCAAATGAACATTTCGTGTTTGTCTAGATAGTGAACATCCTAAATTAATTTTCCGTTTTATTGCCTTTGATACAAGTGATACGGAGTTGAGTATTTGGATTAGAAGCAAATTGAACTGCTTGAGAGTAAATGGTTTGAGAGTTGCTTATTTAAACTGCTCATGCTCATCTTGTAAATGTTATACGGTTATACCCTGTGAGATCCTTAAGTAAGCAGAGTTGCCTAACACTAGGCTGCTTGCGTGATCATTGTGTTTTGTTAAAAGAGAAGTATTTGATTGTAAATTCAAATATCGCAGCGTGCGTTTTATTTTGATACAACTTATTATTTGATTATCTGTTAGAAAAAGAATAAGCAGTATTATTAAGCAATCCCGAACACTTTTTAAGAGTGTTCTTGTAGAATATTAGTGAATATTACACTCATTAGCTATATTGAATATATGAGATTAATGTATGTATTTTTTTGCAAAGTGTATAGTCGCCATACCTTTGTTTTGTCTTCATAATGCTTTTTTCTTAGATGATTTTCTCACACATCAAGGGGTACCATTGGGACACAAGCCCTTTGGTTAAAAACAGGCCGATTTAGTATTCTGTAAATATAATCATTTGGGTCCTAACACTGATTCATTCTAAAACAGGTGCACCAATAGCAGGGTCTGCGGTTGATCAAGCTGATGAAATTGTAGGCTACGTGAGCCTGGGATACCCTTTTGGCTTGACAGCTTCCATTCTCTTTGGAAGACACCACAAGGCCATATTACAATCCCCTAAGCCTAAACTTTTCGTTATGGGGACCAAAGACGGGTTCACGAGCGTTAAACAGTTGGCCAACAAGATAAAAACCGCAGCAGGCCGCGCGGAAACACACCTTATTGAAGGAGCTAGTCATTTCCAAATGGAAGGTCCTGCTTATGATACTGAAATGGCAAATCTTATCGTCACATTCATTTCTTCGTTGTAGTATATGGTATACCCTATCATCTTAAACTTGTAGCATATGAGCTTGTAATTCGGTAAACTTGTCATATCGGTATTGTTGAATAAAACTGTGTCATTATTGTAGAAGTAAAGCCAAAAGATTTTTCATGACTATAAAGAAGTTTCAACATTATTATGTTCATGGGCCATATACTCATTAAACGTTACAACTGGCATGCCTTAAGTTCAGACGAACTTATAACTGCATACGGTCTGGCATATGTCATAACTCATAAACGGATTAGAATCCTCTAAAGTTGAGTCAAACATGATACATCATGTTCACCAATCACAAATTAGTTAATTGTATAAAACTTTTTCTTTTAATAAAAATCATGGGCCCACTTATTTATATTCACTCACAATAAACTTAACATGATCAATCATGTTTGACCATAACTTTAGAGGATCATTTTCCCTCATAAACACATATCAACCGATAACTACGCATTTTTTTTATATTGTTTAATTGTGTGCTGACAGATATCAAACTGAATTGAGTAAAGGAGCACTAGAAATATGTGATCTGAGGCAACACTTTAAAAAAAAAAACAATAATAGTTGGGTTAATGAAGACAATAATAATGCGGAAGATGGCCGGATGGCGAAATGTGATAGTCAATAAGGGTATGCTCGAATCCAGTCCTAACAATTTTTCTACCCGGTCCCCTACAAAAACCCAAAACTAGATTTTAGTTGTCAATGTTATATGCTGATATGATCACAGAAAAAGTTTGACAAAAAAATATAACAAGGTAGCCCAAAGTTATGCCTACAAAACCACACAAACCACTAATAGAGCGGTAATGTATGTTCTAGCCTTATGACACTTCAGCCGGTGCGCATTCATGCTCCTAGTTTAGCACATAGAAAACCATTGAAAAGCTTGAAAACAGAAGATTTAATAACATGATTATAAGTCTTTTGTTTCATTTCCAAACGATGTAACCATTTTGGGAATTGAACAGATCAACTTCACTTAATATGGCTTAAGTGAACTAATATACAGGTGGAAACTCGTATAAATTAATACTCGATTATTTTAATAAACTCTCTAAGATATATTTTTTGCCTGGTCACCGACTTCGGGATAGGATGCTAAATTAATAATTCGCTAAACATTTTAAGATATAATACATTTTTGATAATTTTCTTGAGACCCCATATAAAAATTTAAAATTAATTTATTCCTTATTATTATAGCATATTACATGATATTGATTTATGAAAGGTTTCTTGAAAAATGACTCAATTGTCTTTTGTTTTTGTTGAAAATCAATGTCCCTTGAATCTGTCTCTATTTTCCTTAGCATGGTAAGAACTTCTGGTGTTGGTTTCCATAGCTCAACAAGAGAAATTGGTTCAATGTGATTGCCGCTTTAATAGCTTCGTTTCGCGATGGGGGTTCCAGTGTAGAACTTTCATTATTATTCTCTTTTCGATATCATCTTTATGAATTTCAATAAAACGCTTTCAATATTTTTCATCAGTCAAACTGATGACTACTACATTTTCTTCTGGGTGAGTCAGAACATATTCGACATCCATTTGCATTGCGATTTTAACAACTCTTTGATCAAATTCTTGGAGTTTCTTGAGTGCTTTCACCAACCTCACTCTGAAGTTCTCAAAAGTAAATTTATCTGTTGATCGAAGTTTACAATGACGAAAGAGTTCGCAAATTTTATTTTGCTCACTAAATCATGATGCGGAAGATGGCCGGATGGCGAAATGTGATAGTCAATAAGGGTATGCTCGAATCCAGTCCTAACAATTTTTCTACCCGGTCCCCTACAAAAACCCAAAACTAGATTTTAGTTGTCAATGTTATATGCTGATATGATCACAGAAAAAGTTTGACAAAAAAATATAACAAGGTAGCCCAAAGTTATGCCTACAAAACCACACAAACCACTAATAGAGCGGTAATGTATGTTCTAGCCTTATGACACTTCAGCCGGTGCGCATTCATGCTCCTAGTTTAGCACATAGAAAACCATTGAAAAGCTTGAAACCGAGAAGATAATACAACTGTATAAGCTTTTGTTTCATTTCAAACGATGAACCATTTGGGGAATTGAACAGATCAACTTCACTAAATGGCTTAAGTGAACTCAAATTATATATGAAGTTATAATCTGAAGTTCCCTTTGCAACTTTTGGTGTTGTACCGAACAGTTGATATTTTCTAACATCTTAAGATCAGAAAACCAAAGTTTAGAAACAGCTTGTAATCTCGAATATACTCGCACTTGTATCCATATTCCAAGCACAAGTGGTAGGATCTTGAATAGTCGTGGTACTAAAAGCATGCGGCAATATCGTCTCTTGCCCCGGACAACATTCGAACACAAACTGTCCTAATGAAGAATGCATTGGGCCTGTTACTGGAACCTGGGCCATAGTAGACGTGTACTGGGCCGGTTGAAACTGGCCCGTTCCATAAGTAGGCTGTTATGGAGGGAACCCAGGTGGACCAGTGAGACTGGAAATGGGCTGGCCTGGCCCATTACTCCCAGTATAATATAAGACTGTTTATTCTCAACTTCCTACAACCCAATCTCTTATTAAAATATTATCTTCTTACTTCTTCACATTTACAATTTATACATACAACCAATCTTAATTTTTTTACCATTTATCAACAACTCAACTTAAACATATAATATTATTTCTTTTATATATATTTTAAGAGATAATATGTAAAAGAATATTGATTGACCATTCTTAGTGTGACATGTAGCGAGGTTGGATCAACAATCTGGAAGTCACCAAACGAACTGGTTGTGACTTTCTCTTTCTTCATTTTGTATACTTTTAATATGATATTATTATTTATGTACTTCGTGCCCTCCAACCGGTTGGATGGGATCACGAATAAACATAGTCTAAGACTGGACGTGGGTTAGAAGCGTTCCCAGTATTGGAAGTAAACTGTCCCATATTACGAACTTGGGGTGAGCAGAAAAACCGAAAAAACCGAAAACTAAAACCGAACCGAACCGAAAATAACTGAACCGAACTAATAACCGAACCGAATTTGCCAAAACCGAACCGAACCGAACTACGAATTCGGTTCTTGGGTTGGATATGGGTTTGGCAGTTAAACCGAAAACCGAATATATATAAATATATATATTTCTTATATATTTATATATATATAAAGATCAATAAAATTTTATCCTAATATAAAAAAACAGTTTTTATTCTTGAAATAATTTTTTTGCTAATAACTAATTAGTTTTTTCTTTTTTTTACTAAATAGTGTAATTCGGGTCAACCGAAAACCGAACCGAATTCAAATTCGGTTTTCGGTTCGGTTCGGTTTGGTTTTCGGGTTGACCCAAAAAAAAACCGAATAACCCGATAACCGAACCGATCAACACCCCTATACGAGCTCCGTTAAAACCAAGTTGGGCTAGGGGTGTTGTTCGGTTCGGTTATCGGGTTTTTCAGTTAGTTCGGTTAAAAAAAATTAGGTCAACCTAAGGATGGCAAAAGCACCCAAAACTGATGGGGTTGGGTCGGGTTCGGGCGCGGGTTTGCGGGTTTGGATGCGGGTTCGGGTATTGATAAAAATATTTAGCTGGGTACGGGTTCGGTGACGGGTTCTAGTAATACCCGCCCGATTACCCGTACTCGCACCCATATCCGCTTACCCGAATTCGTACCCGCTTTATTGCTATTATAATTAACCGGAGTATATATATATATATATATATATATGTATATATATATATATATATGTATATATATATATATATATATATATATGTATATATATATATATATATATATATATATATATATATATATATGTATATATATATATATGTTATATATGATTTCTTCTATTATATTTTTTATATAAGTATCTTTATTATCTAACACATTTGGATGTTGTAGATGAATTATTAGAAAGCGTTAAATATTTGTTTTCTTTTACTTTAAAAGAAATATGAATATATTAGAGTGTTTTACTTTAATTTGTCGGTGGATTTTAATCTGTCTTAATCTTGATACCCGCCATTTTGTTCATAGAATATTCAATTGGGGATACCCGATACCCGCGGGAAAACTCGAAAAACCAATGGATAATATTAACCGGGTACCCAACGGGTAATGGGGCGGGTATGGATGTGGATATTTTAAACGGGTACGGGTACATTAAAACCCGGCCCGTTGCCATCCCTAGGTCAACCAGAAAACCGAACCGAACCGAACTAGAATTCAACCGAACCGAAAACCGAATTTGAATTCGGTTTGGTTTTCGAGTTGACCCGAATTACACAATTTATTTAAAAAAAATTACATGTATAGGTAAAAAAAGTTATTTCAAGTATAAAAAGTGTTTTTTTTAAATGATAAAATTTTAATGGCCTTTGATATGTGCAAAATACACATATCCGTTATTACCTAAAATGGCCCAATTAAACCCAAAACAGACCAAAAATGGCAAAATTATGCTTGAATTTGTGTTTTGTGTGTGCAGGTACGGATATATCTAAAATCACAAGAAAACAGTCAAAAACGGGCAAGCACTGACACGAGAACGGAAGAGTGTACAAAAGCCGGAAGCAAAGCCAAGAAAAAGTCAATCCCCAGTCAACATGGTCAACATCAGTCAACCACAAAAGGACAAAACCCCAAATATTCCAAAACAGTCCCTCAACTTTCAGAAAAGTCCAAAAATAGTCCTTGGACCCTTAATGGGCCTCAAAACCCTAAAAACCCTACTCGGATACCTAAAAAGCCCAAAGCCCAAACCTTAAGCCCAAATTCCTAGTCCATTACCTTTTTAATAAACCACAGGGACCAATCTTGTAATTTCCAAAAATCATTTTTACTCTACAATTGAGATAAAAGAAAGAGGGACTGAAAATGACAAGAGGCCAAAGTTCAAACCGTTTTTACCCTATTCAGTTAAGAAAATGGCGCCAAACCTAATTCACTATTCATTCATCTTCTCCACTAGTTACCCAGGGTAAAACAAAGGGCTTTTTGAAATTAAAGGGTACGGACAACTATTCAAGTGCTCTACAACCAAATGGCAAGGTTAGATTAGTCAAATCAAGGTCCTCTTTAGCTCACTCTCAAGGAAGGACACGTCAGCAATGGTGAAAGCACAAGTATATGTGGGTTTTGCTCTCAAACCACTCAGTAAAGAAGCACAAAGAAGCCTCAACTTGATTTGCCAGCTTGGCAATCCTAGAGTGTATACAAAGTGATCCAACGGCCAAAAATAATGATCTAATGATTAGAAATGATCAAGGGTGGATGTTGATGGATCATCTAACAGAAAAAGAGCCTAGAATGTTCCTTCTGAGGCTATAAATAGGCCCTCACTCCTCACACACATACACGTAGAGTAGCTTTAGCTTTAGCTTAATTTTCAATTTTAGTCTATGTAATTTCTTTTTAAATCCTTTGTAATTTTCAAGCATTGTAATCAAGTTTATTAATGAAATTCAGTTTTTAAAATCTCTCAAATAATTTTGTTTACTCTCATAAGCTCTCATTTATCCTCTAAAATGACAAGCTAAAGTCATAAGCTCTCAATAAGCTAGTTAGCCCTCTAAGTCTATAAGCTTAGATTGAAGCTCAATTCTGTTTTTAATCTTAACTTTAACTTTGAAAATCAGTTTAAATCCTATTAACCTTAGCTTATGGATTGTGAACTAATGGAAGGGGAGTCAAAATTGGAAGGTCTCCCTTGGACTATTACCCTAGCTTATTATTAAGCTAGGGAGCTTGTAGCTGCCTTAAATGGTACCTCTTGTTTAGCTAGAGGTTAAGTAACCTCTCAAAGTTAAAGTGAGTTTTTAAAATTGTTTAAGTCAGCTTAGATTTCATATTTAATCATTAGGCAAAGAGGTTTCAAAAGTTAATTTTTATTTTTCAAAAAGTTTATGATTATTATGATGGTCTTTCCCAGCCCACTAGGGCACTTCTAGGTTAAAGTTAGGATTGCTTATTCTTATTTCTAGGTTCCCTATTGTTTGTGTGTGCTTAAATTTGGGTCTTAACTCATCACATTGTGTGTGGTTTAAAGGTAGTAAAAGCGCTTAGTTTGGCTGCCAACTTTGGTCTTTGTGGGTGATTACCCAATTGCACCAGCAGTACTTACATACTAAGGCTGACTGTTTTTAAGCTTCATTAGAGATTTGTTTTATAGGATTTAGAAGCTAAGTTTTAGTTATATTATAGTTTCCTAGTAGGTTTAGTTCTGTCACTACTTATTTTCCATTTCCAATTTTATTTTCTAGCTTAATCTTGCTTTTAAAAAGTAGCTTAACAGCCAAAAAGACCAAAATCAGTAGGTAGATAATTTAGTTTCTTAAATTTTAATTTCTAGCTTATAAGTATAGGTTTTATGAATGATAATTGTAGCTTATAAGTTTAGTGATAAGTTTTCATAAGCTCATTCTCTGTCTTTGCTTTTTGAGCATTTGAGCTTATATAGATTTTGTGCACTTTAGCTAAATTCCTGAGTTTAGCATTTTGCTTTTCATTTTTAATTGTCTTATTGTGTTTCCAACTAAATTTTCTCTTCAAAATAAGCTAAAGCACTTCATAAGCTTTTCAAATCTTCTTTTGCTTTCAAGTTTGAGCTTATTTTGAGCTTTTTACAAGCTTTTTAGTAAAACCAAAGGCAAACACCTCCTTTCTGAGGTCAGCTTATTGATAAGCTCTTATAGAGCTTATTAGTTGGTTTTAAGCTCATATAGCTTTTGTTAAAGTTGTTCTTGCAGTTATTCCCAACTTTGCTCTTTTAAGTTTTTCCTAAAAAGCACTTTTTAGTTCATCTTATTTTTAAGGCTTTAAATGGGCTTATCTTGAAAACGGGTAGGGCTCTCAGGGTAGGTTTTGTAATTTTTGGTATTTGCTTGTTTACTCAGTTGATCCTTTGTCAGTTAGTGTATTTGCACTGTTAGTCCTTCAAGGACTAACACCATTAGTCCTTAGTTAAGTCCTTCGTTAAGTTTTAGTTAGTTTTATATTTTTAATTAATAATTAGGTTAAATTTTTAATTAGTTTAATTTAAAGGTTTATAAAAAAAATAGATCGAGGTGAGGTTAGGGTTTTTTTTTTATTTTTTTTTTTTTTTTTTTTTTTTTTTTTATTTTGTTTTTTTTTTTTTTTTTTTTTATTTTTATAAAATTTCTACACATTTTCTTTATCTAGTGTAATTTTTATAAAATTTCTAGGATCTTATTTTTAATAGTTTATTATTTTTTTTAAAGTTTTTTTTAATTAATATAAATCTTAGAAAATTCATATCTTTAAGTCTAAAAAGCCAAAAATAGTAATTCTTTTTTCTAATTTCTTCTTTTTAATTATTTTACTGAGGAAAAATATAATTTCAATTGTTTTGCTATTTTTTTATTTTAGGATTTAATTAGATTTAAATAGGTTTTTAATTAATAAAAAAAATCAAAAATAATCAAAAAAAATATTTTTCTTTTTCTTAAAAATTTCTTTTGACTCAATCTAGGTTTAGGAATATAGTTTGCATCTTTAGGACTTAATTTTGATTTACTTGCTTATTTGTCGCGTTTAATTTGTTTCCCATAATTTGTTTAAATATTTAATTGCTTTTAATTGTTCAATTTTAATTGTTGCTTTTATTCGGTAGTTATAGATCATCAAAATATCTTTGCTTTCATTCAAATCATAATCCGAGCTTAAACGAGGTTTCAATTGCACAAGTCGTTGGGGAAACGACCCGGGTGATCATTCTTCCCGGTTAAATATACGTACTATATATTATATTATATATATTTTTGAGAGTGAATTTTCCTTAGGGAATTTTCTTAATTGCTCTTAAGGTTTATAGTAATATATTATTTTATTGTGTATTATAATTCCAACCAGTTTTTGGCGTGCTACGGGGACTTTGTGTTAGTTTCCTTTGTTTTTTGTTTGTTGATTTGGTTTGAAGATCCTTTCGTCCTCGAAAGTTTCATTCTTGTTATAAATATAAAAAATCAAAAAAGTTAAAAAAATATAAAAGTTAAAAATATTTCTTTGTCTTTTTAGTTTTATAGTATAGCTATCATAAACCATATAAAAAAAATTCAAAAATATAAAAAAATAATTCCTTTTTAAAAAAGAAAATAAAATTAACAAAGTTGGTCAAAAGAACACCAACATATAATACTCCTAATCTAGGTATTATCATTTCATTTGCCTCGCTGTAGTGAACATGGAATATGTTCCAAATCGAACCAAGATTTAACACTAGCCATATGTGTCTCTACGAAGTACGGCGTCACCATTGAAAAGCAATTTATGAGAGCTACCGTGAAGTAGTTGATTATTTGGTTTTTAAGTCTCTTAGTGTAATCGTTAAAAATTGGTTATTTTAAATATTCAAAAAATTCTAAAAAAAAAAGATATAGTGTAGAATTTTATTTAATTTTTAAATTTTTCTTGATTTTTGTGGGCATGGCACTCGATCACAGCTCGTAATCGAAATCGTTGACAACACAAATTAACAACGGGTTATTGTGAGGAAACTCCGAATTTCCAATGGGCGAAATCGGTACCATGGACTAAATGCTTACAAGCTCAATCGAGGGATCGAAGATGCAATAGTTTTTCCATCGATAAATGCAAACAATTTCGAGATTAAATACAACTTTTGTCATTCTTGTGCCCAAAGTATTTAAGTTTCACGGGTAGAAAGGACCCTCATTAATCACTTCGATTTTTCAACACGTCCTTCAACGTTTAGAACCCCGAAGTTCCGATCATTCGATTAAGCTTTTGCTTTTTCTTTCTCTCTAGACGGTGAAGCCCGAGATTGGCTAGATAAGGAACCTCCTAGATCAATTCTTCACATGGGATGAACCTTGTTTTAAAGTTCATAAATCAATTTTTCCCACCTTCGAAAACAACTTACCTATCGGAATGAAATCACTACTTTTTACCAAAAAAACAAACGAAATACTTTCATATGAAGCATAGGGAACGTTATAAAAGGACTTCTTCGTCAATGTCCTCATCATGGTTTTTCGGAATTACATCAACTTGATACGTTATACCAATGATCAAGATGCCTTAGATTCCGCCGCGGGTGGCAATTTTCTAGATAAGATGCCTCGAGAAGGTTTAGCCATAATCGAAAGTAAATCAAAAGTACGTTACTCAAGAAGTCGTCCAAATGATTCAAGAGCAATTACGAATGCTCCGTCTTCTCCTTCTTCACCTTCTAATAATTCTTTCGAGATTCAACAAATGGCCGCCTTACTTGAAGATAAAATGAATATTCGAATAAGCAGTTTTGAGAAGCGATAGTGGAAAGAATGCTAACGGATCTCCTGCTACCGTCCAAAAAATAAAAAGCAGTCGAGGACAAGTTTTTGAGGAAGTTTGTGTCACATGTGGTTTTTTATCAAACCATAATTTCAACCAAATTGTCCATTAACAAAGGAAACGAGTTTCCCGTTTTTCATGACAACATTCATCAATTCCAACAAACCGCTGCCGTTGGCAATTTTGTTCAAAGGAATCCTCCTAATCTGGCAAACCAAATGAGACCACCGGGTTTCAATCAACCAAATGTTCAAAGCAACCAAGGAAGCCAAAACCGATATCAAGGAAACAATTTCAATTCAAATCAAAACCGTGGAGGAAATTTCAACCAAAACCGCCAAAACAATCAAGGAGCCGTTTATCAAGCCCCACCATACCAACCACTAACAAAATCAACCTTTGGTTATCAAGTTTCCTCCCGTATCACAATTCAGGTGTTTTAAAACGGATTTTGAAAGTTATGCTAAATGCTTAATGATGCGAACATGAATAACTTGCAATTGAAGTTGGCTAAATTTTCAAAGAAACAAAATGATTTTCAAAACGTGTTACAATGATTCTCAAAAGAAGCAGATGTTTATTAGAAAATGGTGCTCTGTTTCTGCAAAGCTATCAGACCAACAAGCTTTCAAGTTCAAGTTCATTACCAAGCAATACATTCCAAACCCTAGGAACGGAATGCCAATGGCAATTACCACACGAAGAGTGTCTCATATGACGGACCTCCATTCATCACGGTGGTGGAAAAGGAACCCGAGGATGAACAAAGGATAGGAGCTACCTAGCACCGAAGACATCCAACCTTCTAGTCTGCTCAAGATCAAAAACAAAGACAAAGAACCATCAAAGAGCCTTCTTTAACCTCAAAACACCATGACTAGTTTGCCTTACCCTTCAAAACTTGCAAAAGAGAAAATTCGTGAAAAGGATGATATCCTAGCTTCAAAGTTTATGGAAATTTTCCGTAATCTTCACTTTGAGCTAAGTTTCGCGGATGCTCTCATTCATATGCCAAAGTTTGCTCCAATGTTCAAAAAGATGCTTAATAACAAAGACAAGTTAATCGAGTTAACCAAGACACCTTTGATATAGAATTGGAGCTTCGGATTTTTTTGTCCTCAAAAAGCTTCCAGAAAAGCTAGGTGACCCCGGTCAATTTCTTATTCCATGTGATTTTTTGAAGTTCGATAGTTACTTAGCCTTTGCCGATTTAGGTGCTAGTATCAATCTCATGCCTTTATCCATTTGGAAAAAGCTTAAACTCTCAGGACTTACTGAAACAAAAATGGTGTTAGAATTAGCCAACCAAACAATTTCCAAACCAACCGGTGTGTAGCCGAGCCACTGTTTTTGTCATTGTAGAAAGTTCTACTTTTGGACCGATTTTGTTGTTCTTGATTTCATAGCCGATCCTAAAGTACCGTTGATACTCAGGAGACCTTTTCTTAGGACAGCTCATGCTTTAATCGATGTATATGAAGGAGAGATAATTCTTAGGACTGATGATCAGACTTTAACCCTTAAATGTGGTGATACACCTTCTATTTCGTACAACAATTTCGAATCATTGAAGAAAGTCGATCTCATTAATGTCACATGTGAAGAGTATTCACAAGAAGTTTTAGATTTTTCCGACTCAGTTGCATATGGCAATCCGTCTCCCGGATACGATCCGATTGTTTCAAATTCTTCTCTGATACTCACTCCTTTCGAGGAAAGTGATTTTCTACTTTTTGAAGAAGCCGATGCTTTTATAGCAATTGATGACGAGCAAACTTCACCAGAAATTAATGCTATGTACTATGATCCCGAGGGTGACATTCTCATTCTCGAAGCACTTCTCAATAGTGATCCACTACCTCCTCAACCAAACCAAGGAGATTATTTACTAGAAATTCGAAGAGACTTTAAAATAGTTGAACCAAAGAAGTCTTCAATCGAATATGCTGTTTCTTATGAACCAAAGAATGAACCTCCCGAAGGTTCGAATCTTAAGGATTACCCCTCATCTGAATACGCATTATTTAGCAGATCAACAACAAGTTGCCTTGTTCATAATGCCAAAGATTTGAGTGATGCGGAAAAGGACCTCTCATAAGGTTCTTAAATCCCGAAAGCAAGCATTAGCTTGGAAGTCTCTGACTTAGGGTATTAACCGGAATTTTGTTCGCATAAAATTTTAATGGAAGATACTAATTAAACAGTGGTCCAACATCGGAGAAGGGTTATCCAAAATCTTGATGTCATTAAAAAAGAGGTTGAAAAATTCTTGACGTGGATTGGTCTACCCAATCTTCGGATAGTCTTGGGTGAGCCCAGTACACTGGGTACCAAAGAAGGAGGAATGACCGTTTTAGTAACAAATGATGATCGAAATTAGTGCCGGACAAGGACCTGGTACAGGATCTGGAGCGTATGCATCGATTATCGTAAAGTGAACGAAAGCTACAAGAACAAGACCATTTCCCTTTTACCGTTTCATGGATTAAATGCTTGAGTGACTGCAGGTAATGAGTACTAATTGTTTCCTCGCGGTTTCTCGGTTATTTCCAATTCATTGATCCAGATGACCAAGAAAGAAAAGACCCACATCACCCTGCCCATACGGAACGTTTTGCTTATCGCCGCATGCCTTTTGGTTTTATGCAATGCGCCAGGCACGTTTCAAAGGTGTTTATGAGGGAAATCTTCCATGACATTGATTGAAAAGACAATAGAAGTCTTCATGGGATGATTTCTGGTTTTTTTGGAGATTCTTTTTCTACATGCTCACCAATCTAGAAAAAATGCTTAAACGGGTGTGAAGACACCAACTTTGCTCTTAATTGGGAAAAAAGCCATTTAATGGTTAAAGAAGGTATCGTACTCGAACACTATAGATCTCGAAGAAAGAATTGATGTCGACAAAGCTAAGTCGATGTGATTTCTAAGCTACCTCACCAGACCACCGTTAAAGGGATATTTGAAGTTTTCTCAGGGAATGCTGGTTTTTACCAACAGATTCGTCAAAGACTTTTCAAATATATCTCGACATGACCCATCTCTTGTGAAAAAAACCTCGTGTATCTTCTCGGAAGATTGCCATTCTAGCTTTCAAACATTGAAAAAGAAGTTAACCGAAGTCCAAATTCTCATTAGCTCCGTAATTGGGACAACCTTTTGAGATCATGTGTGATGCAAGTGATTATGCAATAGGTACGGTTCTGGTGTTGCAAAGGGCAAAGGATTGAGAAGCATTCTAGACCCAATTCATTATGCAAGTAAGGACAATGATCGAAGCCGAATACAAAATACACCACAACGGAAAATGAGACGCTTGGGGCAGTTGTTTACGCTTTCTGAGATGATTGCGATCATATCTTATCATAAACAAAAAGTGTTGTTTTTACACGGACCACTCCACATTGAAATACCTCTTCAACAAGAAAGACGCCAAAGCAAGATTGCTTAGATGGGTCTTACTTCTTCAGGAATTTCGATTTTTCGTAATTGATACCAAGGGAGCTGGAAAAACTATGCAGTCCGATCACCTCTCTCGACTTGAAAACCCGTATAGAATGTTTTTGATCCTAAAGATACTTAATGAAACTTTACTCTTGAAACTATTGAATACGGTTATTTCTCATGATGACCAAATTACCCCTGTTTGCTGATATAGCCAAGATTACCCGCGGGAATTTTCTCATCAAAGGAATGTCCACTCAACAAAAGAGAAAGTTTTCAGGACTTGGTAAAGCATTACTTTTGGGATGATCCCTATCTCTTTTCGTACATGTGCAGTTCAATTATCCGTAGATGTGTATTTTGGCCTAGAAGCTCTTGCAATCCTCTAGCTTGTCATGAAGGACCCACCGTGGGGCCATCTTAGTGCTTAATATCACGTCGGGAAAGTATTTGATGCTGGTTTCTTTTGGCCTACAATTCTATAAGGATGCTTACGGAATTGAATCAATCCTGTGATGCATGTCAATAAGACAAGGCAAGATTTCCACATCGAGATGATGATGCCTCAAATGCAATCTAAGTTTGTTGAAATTTTCGATGGTTTGGGGATATCGATTTATGAGACCTTTTCCGTCGTCTAGGAGGAAACAAAATATATTTTAGAAGCCGTCAATTATCTTTCCAAATGGGATTGAAGCAAGGCGCTCCCCACCAACGATTGCTAGAGTATTAGAGTAGCTGTATCAAGTTTTTAAAAGCCTTTTTTCTCTCATTTGGTTTGCCACCTAGAGCTATCATAACGATCGTAAGACCATTTCTGTAATGACAAATTTGATAAGTTATGTCCTAATATGGTGTCACACATCGTATTTCTACCGCTTACACACCTTCAGACTATGTGGTCAAGTCGAGATAGTTTGTAGGGCTAGGTGGACGAATCGTGGTCTCAAAAAGAATCTTAGAGAGGACGGTAGGAGAAACCGTGCCTCATGGTCAGCGACAAGATAGCGATGCATTGTGGGGCATTCCTGAACCGCTTACAAGACTCAATCGGGATGCAGCCTATAAGTTAGTTATGGAAAGCGTGGTCCTTACCTTCGAATCTAGAAATAAGGCCATATGGGATCTTAGCATGCCAACTTCGATCTCAAGACCGCGGGTTTGATCATCGGAAAGCTTCACACTCAATGAACTTAGCGGCTTTGTGATCAAGCTTTGAGAATTCACTAATCTAAGGAGAAGACAAAGAAACTTCACGATTCCAAGATAAAGAACGAATCTTCAATGTTGGTGATCATGTTCTTGCTTTTTAACTCCCGATTAAAGATTTCGCCTGAAAGCTCAAGTCCCGATGGTCCGGTCCTTTCACTATTACCGAAGTTTTTCTTTTGGCACAGCTAAATTGTCTCATCCCGATGGTTCTAATTTCAAAGTCAACTGCCACCGTCTTAAGCATTACTATGGAGGGGATACACCAACCATTGGTTATCCCGATCTCCAAACTTTCCCTTAAGGACAACTAAATGCAGGGATCGAGTCGAGCTGCGAACGGTGACCAAAAGAAACAAGCCGCTTCGTGGAGTTTAACCCATGCTTATCTTTTCTATTTTATTTCTATTTTTCTATTAATTTCCCTATTTTTTCCCTCGTTGTGTCGGTGATGTGTTGTGCTATTCCTCTTTCCGGATTCTTGTTTTTGTTGTTTGTTGTTGATTTTGTATGGATTAACCCAACAATTTTTGAAGCCTCCCGTGTCGTGTTTATCCGTTTCACTCGCGATCTCATCTTTGTTTGAAATTAGTTTGGGGTAATCTAATATCCTTTCAAATCTTATCCTCAATTCCACGTTCACATCCTTTGCATAATTCATAACGGCTTAGATTTTCGTAGAAGGAACCCAACTTTAAACATTGAGGATCAATGGTTTCGTTTTAGTTTGGGGAGGGAATTTATTCGATTTGGATGTTACTGCTTTATTGTTTTTATCTCACGTTCCTGGGTTTCCACAAAATAGCAAAAAAATAAATTTTTAAAGTTCTTATTTGTCATAAAAATATAAGTGTTAAGACAAAAATGTAGCGTAGTTTTCCGTTTGGTGAGAATAAGAAGTAATTTTTGACTACCGATCGAATGTGTAGACGTTCTAGCTTTCTCCCCATTAAAAATTAATGATGTTTGTTTGGCTAGTCTCATGTAGACTTTACACATTGCTAGACTTGATAATCGTTTAGTAAATGAAGACTTGTGCTAATCTCATAGTAGATTTTTAAATATGCCGAGTTGGATTTTCTATGGGCTAAGTATTTGTCCAGTCTCTTTTTAGAGATTTTAAATTGCGAGAACGAGAATGAGAAGTGTTATTTATAAGTCTGACATTAAACGATAGAAGAGTGGTTTTTTTCTTTAAAGCTCATAAGTGTTAATTATGGCTTTTTCTCTCATTAGCTTGTTTCACCTTTATATATAATTGTTTAATAAATAGAGTTGTGCGGTTTTTTGGTTAATAGTTAGTTAATAGAAGTTTTCTTTAGTTCCTTTGTGATTAGGATGAGTACACATCAGGAATACTTAATTTGGCATACTATATGTATCACATTAATAAATATTTTGCTTATACTTAAGAGCCTTAGGGCATATGGGATAAGTTGAATTCAAAATAATAATCAAGACTGATAAAGATTGTTGCATCTTGCGGCATCACATACCGATGTTACAGCCTTCTAAATAGGTCGCAGGAAGTTACCGAAGTCGATATATGTTTTGCTACATCTTGCCGGAGGCGTGGGCGATGTTGTAGCCTTCTAAAGACTGAGTTTTAATAATGTTTGCTTAATTTTTGTCTTATTTGTGCCTTAAGCGCCTAAGGGTATATGGTGCAAATAAGATGTTTCCATTCATGTCTAAAGAGCCTTAGGGTATATGGACATGATGGTGCCTTGCTTAAGTAACCTAATAAATGATATATTTTGGTTGCCTCGTGTGGACTTTAATCTTTGATGGACATTTGTTTTTTGAAAAGGGATAGGAGCTAATTTATTGGTTCTTACGCATTACGCTTTATTTTTGGAATTAATAAGTATCGAAATAAAAGTCTTAAAGAGCCTTCGGGTATATGACTTAAGTAAAATCTTGAGATACAAAGTAGGATTTGCTGGTGAAGAAAAAGTAAGTTACTAATTAAATATTATAAGTAGTTTTGAGTTGACTTATAATTGACAATGAACTTTTTTTTAAGCTTAGCTTGGGAAAAGTGAAAAATGAGGTATGATGAAGTTATCTTTTAGACACTTATTGTGCTTTTTGTTTCTATGATCCTAATGTGTTACCTAATGAGTGGTAATGAAAACATTTACTTTTTGACAACACAAAATAAATGTTGTGTTTGGTAGTTTATTATCAAGAAAAAATCATTAAAATAAATCTTTGAAAATGGGAAATCGAGTGTTTTATAACTTGTGATCTCTTAACTCTCTTAACAGAAATCTTTGCTAATTTTCAAAGGTTTAGTTTGGGGAAGTTTCGAGGTATTTGGTTATAAGGCATGTGATATTGCGTGAGGACACGCAATGGTTTAGTTTGGGGAATTTTGATATGTGCAAAATACACATATCCGTTATTACCTAAAATGGCCCAATTAAACCCAAAACAGACCAAAAATAGCAAAATTATGCTTGAATTTGTGTTTTGTGTGTGCAAGTACAGATATATCTAAAATCGCAAGAAAACAGTCAAAAACGGGCAAGCACTGACACGAGAACGGAAGAGTGTACAAAAGCCGAAAGCAAAGCCAAGAAAAAGTCAATCCTCAGGTCTAACATGGTAAACAGCAGTCAACCACAAAAGGACAAACCCCAATTATTTCAAACAGGTTCCCTCAACTTTTCAGGTAAAGTCCAAAATTAGTTCCTTGGACGCTTAATGGGCCTCAAAACCTTCCCGGATACCTAAAAAGCCCTAAGCCTCAAAACCTTAAAGCCAAATTCCTAGTCATTACGTTTTTTAATAAACCACAGGGACCAATCTTGTAATTTCCGAAAGTCATTTTTACTCTACAATTGAGATAAAAGAAAGAGGGACTAAAAATGACAAGAGGCCAAAGTTCAAACCGTTTTTACCCTATTCAGTTAAGAATAATGGCGCCAAAAACCCAATTCACTATTCTTATCTTACTCCATAGTTACCCAGGGTAAAAAAAGGGCTTTTTGAAATTAAAGGGTACGGACGACTATTCAAGTGCTCTACAACCAAATGGCAAGGTTAGATTAGTCAAATCAAGGTCCTCTTTAGCTCACTCTTAAGGAAGGACACGTCAGCAATGGTGAAAGCACAAGTATATGTGGGTTTTTCTCTCAAACCACTCAGTAAAAGAAGCAAAAGAAGACTCAGATCGATTTGCCCAGCTTGGCAATCCTAGAGTGTATACAAAGTGATCCAACGACCAAAAATAATGATCTAATGATTAGAAATGATCAAGGGTGGATGTTGATGGATCATCTAACAGAAAAAGAGCCTAGAATGTTCCTTCTGAGGCTATAAATAGGCCCTCACTCCTCACACACATACACGTAGAGTAGCTTTAGCTTTAGCTTAATTTTTAATTTTAGTCTATGTAATTTCTTTTTAAATCCTTTGTAATTTTCAAGCATTGTAATCAAGTTTATTAATGAAATTCAGTTTTTAAATCTCTAAAATAATTTTGTTTACTCTCATAAGCTCTCATTTATCCTCTAAAATGACAAGCTAAAGTCATAAGCTCTCAATAAGCTAGTTAGCCCTCTAAGTCTATAAGCTTAGATTGAAGCTAAATATGTTTTAATCATACTTTAACTTTGAAAATCAGTTTAAATCCTATTAACCTTAGCTTATGGATTGTGAACTAATGGAAGGGGAGTCAAAATTGGAAGGACTCCCATGGACTATTACCCTAGCTTATTATTAAGCTAGGGAGCTTGTAGCTGCCTTAAATGGTACTCTTGTTTTAGACTAGAGGGTTAAGTAAGTCTCATATTTAAATTTTAATGATCTTTTAATTTTTAGTTCAATTATTGCTTAATAGTGTAGGATTGCTTATTTGCTTATTCTGCATGCTTATTAGTGCTTAATTTTCTCTATTTGTGCTTATTAGTTATATTTCTTTAACTGTTTTAGCTTAAATAGCTTTAGAACTTGAGTTTTATATTTCTGTCCTTAAAATAAAATTCCAAAATATAGTAGCATACTCTTAGATCTTAAGGTTTAGCTTAATTCAGTTGTTAAATGTGTTTTAAAATATATATAGTTGTTATAAGCTTTTTAATAATTCTGGTAATTAGTAATTAAGTTTTTAATTAGTAGATTTTATTCAAAAGCCTTTTCAAATTTGTCAAGGAGATAAAGGGGTGTTTGGTTTAAGCTACTTTGACCTCTCAAAGTTAAAGTGAGTTTTTAAAATTGTTTAAGTCAGCTTAGATTTCATATTTAATCATTAGGCAAAGAGGTTTCAAAAGTTAATTTTCATTTTTCAAAAAGTTATGGCTTATTATGATGGTTCCAGAACCAGGGCACCGTTTAGGTTTAAAGTTACGGGATTGCTATTTTATTCTAGGTTTCCTTTGGCTTGTGTGTGCTTAAATTTGGTCTTAACTCACTCAATTGAGTGTGTTTAAGGTAGTAAAAAGCTCTTAGGTCCCCCCACTATTCATTTGTTTTGGCTGCACTTTGGTTTCTTTGTGGTTAGTACCATTTGCACCGAGCTTAGTTACTTACATCAGTAAGTGCTGCTGATTTTTAAGCTTCAATTTAGGATAGTATTTATAGGATTTAGAAGCTAAGTTTTAGTTATATTATAGTTTCCTAGTAGGTTTAGTTCTGTCACTGCTTATTTTCCATTTCCAACTTTATTTTCTAACTTAATCTTGCTTTTAAAAAAGTAGCTTAACAGCCAAAAAGAACAAAATAAGTTGTAGGTTAGATAATTTGTTCTTAAATTTTTTATTGCTAGATATATAGTATAGGTTTTATGAATGAAATGCTAGCTTTATATGTTTAGTGTATAAGTTTTCATATAGTCTTTCTATTGTCTTTGCTTTTTGAGCTTTGAGCTTATATAGATTTTGTGCACTTTAGGCTTAATTCTTGACGTTTAGATTTTCGCTTTTCTTTTTTATTTGTCTTATTGTGGTTCCAACATATATTTTCTCTTCAAATAAGACTAAAGCACTTCATTTAGCTTTCAAATTTCTTTTGCTTTCAAGTTTGTGCGTATTTTGGAGTTTTTACAAGCTTTTTAGTAAAAACCAAAGGCGAAACACTCCTTTATGAGGCAGCTTATTGAATAAAGCTCTTATAGAGTTATTTGGGGTTTTAGTCTCTTTCTAGCTTTTGTTAAGTTGTTATTGCCAGCGAATTCTCCAAATTTGCTCTTTTAGCGTTTTTCCTAAAATGCAATTTTTAGTTCATCTTATTTTTAGGCTTTAAATGGCTTATCTTGAAAACGGGTAGGGCTCTCAGGGTAGGTTTTGTAATTTTTGGTATTTGCTTGTTTACTCAGTTGATCCTTTGTCAGTTAGTGTATTTGCACTGTGAGTCTTCAGGACTAACCCCCATTTAGTCCTTAGTTAAGCCATTCGTTTAAGGTGTAGGTAGTTTTATATTTTTAATTAATAATTATGTTAAATTTTTAATTAGTTTAATTAAAGTTTATAAAAAAAAATTAGGATTTTTATTTTTATAAAATTTCTACACATTTTCTTTATCTAGTGTAATTTTTATAAAATTTCTAGGATCTTATTTTTAATAGTTTATTATTTTTTTTAAAGTTTTTTTTAATTAATATAAATCTTAGAAAATTCATATCTTTAAGTCTAAAAAGCCAAAAATAGTAATTCTTTTTTCTAATTTCTTATTTTTAATTATTTTATTGAGGAAAAATATAATTTCAATTGTTTTGCTATTTTTTTTATTTTAGGATTTAATTAGATTTAAATAGGTTTTTAATTAATAAAAAAAATCAAAAAAAAAATTCTTTTTCTTAAAAATTTCTTTTGACTCAATCTAGGTTTAGGAATATAGTTTGCATCTTTAGGACTTAATTTTGATTTACTTGCTTATTTGTCGCGTTTAATTTGTTTCCCATAATTTGTTTAAATATTTAATTGCTTGTTAGTTCAATTTTTATTGTTGTTTTTATTCTGGTAGTTATAGATCACTCAAATATCTGTGCTTTCATGCAATCATAATACGAGCTTAACGTGGTTTCAATTGCAACATGTTCTGTTAGAATTCAACCGAACCGAAAACCGAATTTGAATTCGATTCGGTTTTCGAGTTGACCCGAATAACCCGAATTAAACAATTTATTCAAAAAAAATTACATAGATAGGTAAAAAAAATTATTTCAAGTATAAAAAGTGTTTTTTATAAAATGATAAAATTTTAATGGCCTTTTTATATATAGAATAAATTACGTGTTTTGTCCTTGTAGTTTACCCAAAATTACATGTTTCGTCCCTATTCGATTTGAATTACATAGATAATCCCTAATTTTCAAACTAATTGCATAATAGGGAACCAATTGTGTAATAAATTTGTTTGAAATTTGTTACACGGATAGTCTCTATTTTGGAAAATATGGACTATCAATAAAACATGTTTGATACAATAGGGATTACCTATATAATTAAAATCGAATAGGGACGAAACATGTAATTTATCCTTATATATAAATATATAAAAAAGATAAATATTTATATAAATTGGGTTTTCGGTTCAGATTGCCAGATCCATATCCTACCCGAAAACTGAATTTGTAGTTCGGTTCGGTTCGGTTTTAGCAAATTTTGTTCGGTTATTAGTTCGGTTCGGTTTCAGTTTTCGGTTTATTCGATGGTTTCTCTGCTCATCCCGGTTGAGCTAACAATTCCCGTTGTGTTTGAATTAAAGTCAACATCCGTGCTTGTGTCAACTTATGAGGGTTTTGTGGACTTGTTGCAATATTACCACTCTAGGGGACGTTTGCCAAAGGGATGAATTATTAGGTTTTGCATGCATATTACCATCATGAACAAACTTGCAGTTAGTTCCAAAACGACACGACCCCTTAGAAAAATTAAAACAGGGTCTCGAAGACTTAACGTGACCAGCATTAGATCGACGAGTGGTATTACATAATTCCGCCAATAAGATCATAGGAGAAGATGAAGAAGAATCGAGATGTATAGCTTGGGACTTCGACTTCAATCTCATCTTTTCGGTAGTGAGCATGGAACGAATAGTCTTGAGATCGGGAAAGGGCTCTCGATGAACAATAATAACGACAACATTCTCATACTTATCGTTCAACCCTTCGAGAGCAAAAGTAACGATGACATCATTGCTAATGGGAGACCCGAGACTTGTTAAGATAGTGGCTATGGACTCGATCTTACTAAAGTAAGCATCGATGCTCAAGTCCCCAAGTTTCAAGGATCTTGATTCCGCCTTTAATGCAATTGTGCGAGTTCGTTTGTTGTCGTGAAATATTGTAGCAATATGGTCCGATGCTTCCTTAGCGGTTTATGGATCTTCCACTACGAATTTTTTTTGAAGGGTTTTAGAGAGAGTCATGAAGATCCATGATAGAACAATAGAGTCAATTTTGATCCACTCCGGTGTGGGAGGTACAATTTTGCTTGTCGTGGCTTCATCAGATGTACCAACGATGTGTTTAAGGACTTCAAAACCTTTACAAAGGATTTTAAAAAAGTATACCCACGATGAGTAATTAAGTTTGTCAATATCCAATTTGACAGGAACAAGTGTTGTAAGGTTATTAACGGTTAGTAACTCACCCGACAAGAGGATTTCCGATCATGGTGTTTTGATGACGAAAAACAAGTTGTTAGGGTTTAGTGATGAAGGTTTGGATCAGCAGCAACAAAAATAACAAAGAGTTAGGGTGACGTTATAGGCCACTGTGTGATGATTTGATATAAAAAGAACAAACAGTTAGTGTTTAGTAGTTTAACTTTTGAATCGACAGTAACAAAAAAATAAGGGTTTAAGGAATGATTGTTTTGGGAGGGTTTTTTTAGGTAGGCTGTGATACCATATTAGAGTGAATCAGTGAATGCCTTAAGATAATATGTTCAGTACATTATATAGAATACAATGAATATTTTAGAAATGGGCTTTAGCCCAATAAACTAATTGTGTTGACTAACAAATAATTCCAAGGTTATCACTTGGATTAATAATCATTGCATGCCATAAATAAAGGCTTAGTTGGCAAAATATGACTATGCTAAGGCTGTGTGGGATCATCTTACTAGATTATACACATAGTCTAACTTTTCCAAACAGTATTAGCTTGAAACAAATATTCGTTCACTTCAGCCAGAATGATATAACATTTAGGATTTTTATTTTTATTCAACTATGTCAGCCTTGTGGGATCAGTTAGCATTGACTGAACCATGAAAATTGAGCTGTTTTGATCCTTATGTTAAAAGGAGAGACTCACAGCGTTTAGTTTAGTTTCTTATGGCACTACGCCATGACTTTGAGGGATTGTGAGGTTCAGTTTTGCATCGTGATCCCTTACCATATGTTGATTTTGTTGTTAGTGAACTACTTGCAGATGAGATTTGTTTAAAATATCGTGATGATAAGAAGATTATTAGGCCTTCTATTTTTGCATCTACATATCATAGCACAACATTTGGTTGCATTCAAAATAGGTTAACTCTAAGGTCTCTATTGATGAGTGTGCTTACTACAAACAGAAAGGTCACTGGAAGTACCATTGTCCTAATATCCCTAAGACAAAAAGACAAACACATCCGCCATAATAGAATCGACCATCGTAGCAACAACGACCATCTCAGCCTACTAATGGTGTTGTTGCTCCTTTTTTGGACCCAGTTTTGATTGAGCAATTTTAGAAGTTCCTTTCTTTTTAGCCTCAAGCCTTAGCAACCTCATCTAGTAATGGTATGTCATCATCCGTATGTATTGCTTTTACTAAGTGGATATTAGATTCTGGTGCTAGTCATTATATGGATCATCTTTTGTCTTAGTTTATTTCTTTATACCTTGATTATTCATAATTGATTATGGGTGCTAATGGTGGTTCTATACTATTAGCAGGTGTTGGGTCCATTTCCACACCACGTGTTTCATTGTCTAATGTTTACTATATACCAAGTCTTACTATGAATCTTGCTTCTATTGGTCAGATTTGTGATTATGAATATGATGTCAAATTTTCTGTTTTTGATTTTTATATATATAACTGACCAACTCAGGAAGTGATTGGGACATGTCGTAAGGAAGGGGGACTCTATGTCATGGATAACTTTAAAGATATAAGCAATGTTACGGCCTCTAGTGTGGATTTTTGATCTTTTTAGTTAAGTCATTCTTTTTTAGCCTTTTATTTATGACATTCTCATTTGGTAATGTATTTGCATCTATATTAGAGTTTTTATTGTCTTCAAGAGATTGCTTTGGGACAGTTAGACAGTCATGATATATATAACTTATTGTAGTAGTTGTAAACTTGCAAAATTTTTAGCATTACCATTTAATAAAAGTGTTTGTTTTTTCAATTCTCCTTTTGATCTTGTACATTTTGATGTGTGGGGACCTTCTCCTATTCCTAATAAGGAGATTTCAGATACTATGTTTTGTTTATTGATAGTTATACTCGTTATACTTGGCTTTGCCTAAATCTTAGCATTTTTTAAGATTTTACAGCTCTTGTTAATCTAAGCCTGACATAGTGTTTATCCTCCAATAAGTCATTAGCTGTCATGTCTATCTTCTAGTAAATCAATAGTTTTCTAATTGTATTATATTTAGTAACTATTAGTGGCTCTTAAATTGTCTTGCTGTAAATTAGCTAGGATTGGTCTTATCCTATATCTTGTATACTATATAGATGGCGTATGATTAATGGGAATACAACAACAGAGTTTCAACCTCTTACATGGTATCAGCCATACCATTCGATCCCTAAAAAATCTCATTCTTCATCTACTGCTTGTTCGTTGTGTGTTTATTTGTGTGCAAAGGTCACACATTATTTTGGTTAATACGTGCTAAAGTTCACGATGTGTTTAAACGATTCAAAGGTAATCGTTCGTATTTTGCTTTGTTTTCAGTTCTCGCCTCGTTATCAGTTTGCAGATATTTTCACTAAAGGCTTGCCTTCCGTTTTATTTGAGGAGTTTAGATCCAGATTGAGCGTTCGGTGTCCTCCCGCTCCAACTGCGGGGAGTGTTAGCCTGGCATAGTGTTTATCCTCCAACAAGTCATTAGCTGTCATGTCTATCTTCTAGCAAATCAATAGTTGGCTAATTGTATTATATTTAGTAACTATTAGTGGCTCTTAAATTGTCTTGTTGTAAATTAGCTAGGATTGGTCTTATCCTTCTTGTATACTATATATATGGCATATGATTAATGAGAATACAACAACAGAGTTTCAACCTCTTACAGTTAAAACTCAACACTCGAGAGTCATACAAATGTTTTTGTTGTGATTTAAGAGTTGATTATACTTCTAAGGAATTTACCTCTTTGCTTGTTTCAGATGGAACAATGTACCGAACATCTTGCACATATACTCCTCAACAAAATGGTGTTGCTGAGAGGAAGCATTGCCATCTGGTTGACACTGCGAGATCGTTTATGTTATTTGCCAAAAGATTTAGTGTCTGTTGGGGGAAGTTTTTCTAACAGTTCCATATTTCATAAATATGATCCCAATTACAAATAACCTTGGTCTATCACCCTTTAAACGTTTGTATGGTCATGAACCTGATAATTCATCGTTGTGTGTCTTTGGTTGTACATGTTTTTGTACTTAGACAACATATTGAACGTACCAAGTTGTCTCCTAAGTCAGCCATATGTGTCTTTTTGGGCTATGGTGTGACTTAAAAGGGATAACGTTTTTATGATCTTTTTAGTCAAAAGTTGTATACCTCTCATCATGTTGCCTTTTCAGGAAAAATTCCGTACAATTCTATCGTAGCTAGTTCACATAATTTGACACGATTAGAACTTATAAGAATTGATCCCTTTGATGTTGTCACCCAAGAACCTCCACCTGTTGTGTCTCCCGTAATAACAAAACATATCCCAGAAACTACCTTAGTAACCACGGAAACACCATCAACAAAAGATCCACAAACCACCACCACTAGTGAAACCACCAGTTATAATTTCTATGGCTACATCGACTGATACTCAAACCCCTGTCACGACTGCCCAATCATCGCCTATAATTGCAAGGTTACTCCTCCAAATGTTCGACCCACACATATTCGCAAGTCCATTTAAAAAGATGATTTTTTATTCTTGACATTCCAGTTCGTTTTATTCTTTTGTTGCTTCTATACACAGTCTTCATGAGCATGTGTCCTATACGGAAGTTGTTTGTGATCCACTTTGGCAGGGTGCTATGGCTGAGGAACTTACTGCATTGCATCAGAATCACCACAGGTGGGACTCGGTACTTATGCCATCCGGCAAGCGTGCTATTGGCTATCATTGGGTCTACAAGATTAGAACCAAATCTGATGTGTCCATTGAAAGATATAAGGCTCGACTTGTTTCTAAAGGTTACTCTTAAGAGTATGGCATATGAAGAGACATTCGCTCATGTTGCTTAAATGACAACGGTCCAAACTTTGATTGTAGTGGCTTCTAGTTGTCAATGGAAAATGTCTCAAATGAATGTCAAGAATGCCTTCTTGAATGTTGACCTAAATGAATAAGTTTATATGAAATCACCTCCTAGCGTTGCTCATCAGTCAGGTGAAGTTTATAAGCTCCAGAAAGATCTTTATGGACTCAAACAGGCACCACGTGCTTGGTATGAGAAGTTTTCCACAGTTGTTACTTCTATTGGATTTGTCTCTAGCCATCATGATTCAACATTATTTGTCAAACGTTCTAAGTGCTGGACGTATTTTGTTTTTCTCGTATGTTGATGATATGATTATTATTGGAGATGATTGTGATGGAATTGAATTGTTGGAGGCAGAGTTGTCTCATCGGTTTGATATGAAAGAGTTAGGTTTACTACGCTATTTTCTTGGTATCGAGGTTGCTTCATCACCGAAAAGTCATCTTCTATCTCAGTCCATGTATATTGTTAATTTGTATGATCGTGCCAGAATGACAAATAATAAGATTTCCGACATTCCTCTTGTTGCTAAAGCAAAATATACCCCTAAAGATAGGTGATCATTTACCTGATCGTAGTATATATATTGCACTATTGTTGAGAGTTTGGTTTATTATAATGACTAGACCAAATATTCCTTAGGCTATGAGGTGCACCTTCGGGAAATGAAAAGGAAAGCACTTTTCCATGCGGCAAACCCAATGCAAACTATACAGGAAAATAAAAAAACTGCCTAGCAGGGGTCAAGTCTCGAACAATAAATGTGTACTTCTAAGAGAGAGAAACTACTTTACAAGAGAAAAAATGTTTTTTTATTATGATGTTAGTGGGTATTTGTGTTTTGGGGTATTTTTAAATGATAAAAATTAGAATAAAAATTATTAGAAGAGAAGGAGGGTGTTGCAATGGTCAAGGAAAAGTTTAAGGAAAAGATAAAGAAAGTGTTTTTTGATGATGTGGAGCTGATGTCGCGAGGGAAAACCCTCTATCGCACCCTCCACCCTTATGATGTCCACATTGTTAGTAAGTTTGTTGTTACTCCTATTACAGTTGATTGGGTTGTTGGCTTACATATTTTTCGGTATCTTCAAGGTACTCTTACACTTGTTTTCTTCATCCACAACTTCTTTAGACTTGCGTGCCTATTATAATGTTGATTGGGCTCGTGATTCTGTTACTTGCAAGTCTACAAATGGGTTTTATGCTTTAATTGGAGATTCGCTTATCTCGTGGAAGAGTATGAAACAAGATATTCTTTCAAAATCTTATACCCAAGGTGAGTATCATGTTATCGCTGTTACTACTAGCGAGATTATCAGCTTACCAATTTATGATGATTCAATTCAACTCATGGCCGAGAGCCCGAGACCCTGATTAAATCAAACATCTGGCAAACCGTGTGATAAAAGATTCGTTTTATTTAAGGCTCATGATATAAATACCCCTCCAAAAAAACCATTTGTACCCCCCCCCCCGCCCATTTGTTTTTTTTATTTTTTTTTTATTTTTTTTTTATTTTTAATTTTTATAATTTTATATATGTTATAAAACTCTGACACGGAAAAAACGGAACGAAAAATATAAAGTTTAACAGGTCAAAAGTATGAAACTGTTAAAAATTACCGAACAGATGCTGATAAAAAATTGCGCTGCACTGTAAAAATGGGGTACAAAATGAATCTTTATACCTTTTTAATACTTTTTAGCGGGCCAGGGAGGTACCAATAGTAGCACCCTTTATTTAATTACCAAGAAGTGACGGTGGCACCTATTTCCATAAAGTTATTTGCATAGGGATTAATCAGAATCACTAACATCACCTCTGCAATATGGATCAATATGAATACATGCTTCCACTACCAATATTTGGACTCTTTAACCTGTATTTGTTTAGTTGATCAAGTTGGAAAGTTATTTACAACATCTTTAATATATAAAAGTAATAAGTCATTGTTTTTATAACTCATCTCTTTTTGTGTATTAGCTTGTCAATTTTATACTTGAAAGCAAAATAATAAAATGAAAGAAAATGGCACAAAGAAATAACAACTTACATACTGGAATACCCTAAAATTTTGTAATTGAAAATCTCAGTGATTGAGAAGAACTACAGATGACTACTTATTCTAGTGATATATTTAGTTTAAGGGGTCTAATTAATACATATTCCCTAATATCTTCCACTTATAAACACAACAATTGCACAAATGCAGACAACTCCCACCTCTACCATTTTCTCAAAATTCCATCCCTTCTAAATCCTTGAACCATACAATTGTTGTGTTAACTATACTACCCCCACCCCTTGATACATAAGGGAAACAAGCATGTAAATTGATCAAGAAAAGACATTCTCATCACACACTTCTAGCCATCATCTCTTGAAATCTCCTATAAGATTCTTGTTTCTCCAATCTAAACTTCTCGTGGCAGTTTGCTATAAACTTATCGGCTAGACGGTCAATCTCATTCATCTCATCAACGGTCATTCGAGAACTATTATTCCCATTATCACTGCCCATGTTCTTCTCCTCAAGCCATTGTAGGTACCCTGAAAGTCCTAGCTGGGACTCTGGGGCCATTTCGTCCAAAAATGAATTCCACGTGGAATCATAGTAAACATGACCATCAAACGGATTGGATGAAGTCATTGGGACAACATGGGATGAGCACCAATTGTAATGCAACCTAAACGAGCCAAAATAAAGCTTGTTCTTATTTTTGTTCTTTTTTAAGATCAAAGGTTCCAAGAAATGGACATTGTTGAGATGGATATCTTTAAAAAGTGTCATGATAATGGTCTTAGCCTTGGTGAAGGCTCGGGCAAGACGGAAGATATGTGAGAAGATGAAGTTGTGGATTAAGGTTTTGAATTTCATGGAGTTGGCTAAGGAAGAAGATGGGGAAGGTGGTGGAGCTCTAATTGAGATAGCATGGGGTGATGAGGGGGGTGTTTTTAGTGGAGATGGAGTCGTCATTTTTTTGGGTATGTATTTGGGACCTAAGCTTCAAATGGTATTTATAAGAGAACATGTTTACCAAATTGCCCTTCAGTGTTATCCTTAAATTACGTGTTTATTTATTTAATACATACGTATATTAAAAATGCGAATTTGGTTTATTGGTTCTGTTTATTTGATACATTAAAGTTATTAAAGTTATACTGAACAAAACACACAAGTATAAAGGTTACAAAGGTTAAACTCATGTTCTTAAACTTGCCATGTAGCAATTTATCTGCCATGTTTTTAACATCAACAATATATATTTATAAAAGTAGATAGTATTATAAGTGTTTTAACTTCAGATTAATACATGTGAATCATAATGTTGAACACTAAACATAAATATGTGATAGTTGATATGGTCTAAATCAAAAACTACAATAATGGCTTAGAAATATAAAAGGATGGGAGTTGGTAATTTAAATAAAAGAGACAAACTACTTTGCAGATTTTGTAGTGTCCACTTTAGTGTTTCTCTTCTTTTTCTTTTAACACTCAAATGTTAATGTATTAAGAGTATGCAGGACCACTTTTGATGGTTACAATACCCGACCCGACAAGACCAACTTCTGCTACCATGTCTTCCTTTCTTGGATCAAAGCCATGCATCAAAAGTTGTACCATAAAGAAAATGAACTAGTACTATTGAACCAATCACTACTTCATAAGTGGATCCTATAAAGCTAATGGAGGGGAAAATTTTCGAAAAAATATTGGGACTAAAATTCCAAAATTTTATGATTTATTTCAGTTTATGTTTTTAAAGTTCAAGTGTCACGGGAATATATACTACACATTGGGCCTAATCATGAGCACAAGATACAAATACAAGTCAGGCATTTGGGCCATACAAACACGTCTGCTAACATCCCCCCGCAGTTTGAGCGGGAGAGGAACGAACACTCAAGCTGGAGCGAAAC
>BQNB010076908.1:0-31008 GCA_026074375.1 Tanacetum coccineum
GTTTGTATAAACACCAGAAAAACACGTGTGTGTGTGTATCCTATAAGAAGATGTTGACGTCTAATGGTTTTAGCCTCAAGGTTTTTGACCCTGTTACAGGTAGGTAACCATTCTATATTGATCAAATAGAATTGGGGCTTGTATGGAATGATATGATAATGAAAAACCTTGTTAAAATAACATTTTTCTTATGTTTAATCCACTGTGCAAATTCGTGTTTATGTTCATTGCTATTTATAATCCTAGACAAGCCTAGATCAAACTCCACAATTGGTATCAGAGCCACGGGGCTCTCGATCTAGGATCTAACAAAGTTTTATTGGCGAATTTGTGAAGGCAAAAGGTATTGGTTTTCTATTTTCTGTGAATTGGCTAATTCGGTAGAACTAGGGTTTTAAAACCCTAATTCGGTAAAAGCAGAAAATTTAAAGTTGGGGTTCGTTCTTGATAAACCTAAAAACATGGTTTTGTTATGATGTAATCCATTCCTATTTTTAATGTATGCACCATATTCTTGTTGTTTGAAGGTTACACGTCCTTGTTGTTTATAAATATATCATATCTTTTGATCTAAACATTCTTGGTTCGTGTTTGGCTGCTGAATTCGATGCTATTGGATCATGCTGAATTGTTTCGCTGTGTTCAAACAATAAGTGAAACCCTAACTTCTAGGGTTTATGGTTATTACGGATATGGTCACGACTACAGGAGCAAACAAGTAGGGTTTTATCAATATCCACAATGGTTTTGTAGGTTTGAATATAAAATGATTTTTGTAGTGTTGAAGTTATCACAGCTGATCACTAAAATTTCAAGCAATCGCACAACAAACATGGTGGTTCATGCAAGATCAGGGTTTCGACTTTTCTTTTTTGAGCTTCATGTTTGGAAGGTGATCGCTGGTGTTCATAGAAGTTTTAAGTCTGTTTTTTAGTCAAGATGGTATTCGTGTTTGCCACTGCTATGAAGAGTTTTAAAGAACAAGCTTTGTTGATTCGAGTTCTTTTTAACAACAAAGTATTGGTAGCAGGATCTTGATTGTAGGAAAATGAATTTTCATGAAAAGTTTAATGCTTGATGATTGTTTAGACCTGCGAATTAAGTATTATGATCACAGCAGGTTGTTGTTCATGACAACAAGTGGTGCCTTCACAAATTTCTCGTTGCTAAGATCATTAGGGAAGTTATCTGATCGACAAGAAGATTGGTGGTTTAGGAGTCATTTAAGAAGAAACAAAGAAGCAGCTTCATGATCGATTTTATGTTAAGAGCAACAGGTATAGCAGCTTGCAAAGAATAAAAGGTAATTAAAAGCAGTATTTAGTTTATCCTGCTAGGGTTTCACATAATATGTTGTTAATGCTGCTCGAATACAACATTAGTGCTGCTTCATAGTTGTATTAGTACTGCTTGTGTTCATTAGTGCTGTCAAAGCAAGATTAGTGTTGCTTAGGTACATGTTTCTGCTGCCAATGAAGATAAAAGAAAAGTTTGTGCTGTCCATAGAAGTTAGTACTGCTTGAAGCAGTTTTAACTGCTAGTGTTGTCCGACATCGAATAAAACACGTTTTTGTTATTGGTTGGTTCAGATGTTCTCAGACGCGACAGAGATGGATAACACACATGGTTGGATTAGAAAGATCTCAGACAGAATCTATTTGGTTTTCTAATGATATTCTTAAATGTTTAAAAGGCTCGTTTTTGGATTATTTGAAGAATTGGTTACAGAGATGATTGTTTATCACTTATTTGATGATGAAGTGGAATTACTTGGGTACGTGTTCTTATCATATCTTAAAAGTTATCTGGCAAACTTTTAAATATAACTTGTTCGTGCTTATACGGTGTTGACAAAGATTTGCAAAATCTAAGAATGTGCGATTTCTCTTATGGTGCTCAATGCTCACATTTTCTATCACTTAAAGGAGTCACGTTATAGTGCTTAGTGTCTCATTGAAGATGAGGATTTTGTCAAGGGATTGAGGTCTACTCATAATCAACAGTATGAGTTTGGAGTCACGTGGATAGTACAAGACATAAGACACAAGTTTGGGTTATTCTACTTCTACATCAAGTTTGTTATACTGAGTTTTCTCCATCAGTAATCATTACAAAAAGCCTACAGAATTTGAAGATTCAAGAGATGGTTAACATATTGGTTTCAGGGGAAGCTTAATTGACAAAGTGTTTAACCATCAGGAAATATTCATGCACCACTTGAGGGGAAGGTTTTCATTACTACTGCTAGTCATTATTACTACTGCTAGTTTTAGTTTCTACTACTTAAATTCATTTTTCTTATTGTGCGTAATGGTGGGTAATTTGAGTCATTAGAAGGCTGGATTGGTAGTGTGATATATGGTTTACAGTTGTAAAGATCTAAGTTGTATATCTTCACAAGACCCCTATTGGATTATTACAAAAAGGGGAAGAAGATTACAAAGATATGATTTACAACTTATTAAATTTGGTGGCATGGAGATTTTGATTTAAGGGGAAGATTGTTTCATTTATGGAAGATCAAGATGTTGGTTTTGTAATCATCAAATAGGGGAAGATTGTTGGGAATTATATTGATTTGATGATACAAAACAATGAAACAAGAATGAAACAAAAGGAAAACAAAAGGATCAAAGTCGACATTATGGAATTCTACAAGATGTAGGAGTACATGAAGATTCTTGAAGATTTGGTCAAAGATATGAAGATAAAGATTAGGAAGATTTAGTTCCTAATACATTTAGTTTTCCTTGTAAGTCTCATGGACTCTATTATATAAAGAGATCCATAGACATTGTTTTATGTGTGTCAATTTGTGTAAATACCAGAAAAAAGTATGTGTGTGTATCCTATAGGAAGATGTAGATGTCTAATGGTTTTAGCCTCAAGGTCTTTAACCCTGTTACAGGTAGGTAACCGTTCTATATTGATCAAATAGAATTGGGGCTTGTATGGAATGATATGATAATGAAAAACCTTGTTAAAATAACATTGTTCTTATGTTTATTCCGCTGTGCAAGTTTGTGTTTATGTTCATTGTTATTTATAATCCTAGACAAGCCTAGATCAAACTCCACAATAAGCATTGTTCGAGCAGCCTCTAATAGTGTTCGATTTCGTCATTCAACAACACCATTTTGTTGTGGCATACGAGCAATTGAAGTTTTAAGAACAATACCTAACTTTGCATAAAATGCCCGTAATTTCTTGTTTTTGAATTCGTTTCCATTATCAATTTGAATCGTCAGAATTTGAGCTTTTATATTCCTTTGAACTTGATTAATAAAATCGATGATCATATCTGGAGCCTCATCTTTTGTGCGAAGAAAATATACCCAGGTGTAACGAGAATAATCATCAACGATCACCAAAATATATTTCTTGCCATTGATACTTGCGACTCTCATTGGCCCACTTCTTATTGATCAAAGATTAGATTCCGCATAATCTTTGATATATTTTACAAAGTTTCTATCATAGTTCTGTAGAATTTTTTAAAAAATCCTTTGCAAACTAAACCTTACACATGCTAAGGAATTCAAGATCTATTCAAGTGGGACCAACAAGTGGTATCAGAGCTTATTGTTTTGAGAAACTTTGCTAAGAAGACATGGATCAAGACTCAATACATATGGTGACTGCATCAAAAGTGCATATGCTCAAACCAGGTGAGTATGAGCTTTGGAGGATGGGGATGGAACAGTTTAATCCAGATGAATGATTATTCTTTATGGGAAGTCATTATATGGTATTGCACCACAATAACAAAAGTTGTTAAAGGTGTTGAGACAATAATTGCTCCTACAACTGCTCAAGAAAAGGCACAAAGGAGGTTAGAGTTGAAGGCAAGAAGTACTTTATTGATGGGAATCCCTAATGAACATCAATTGAAGTTTAACTACATCAAAGATGCCAAGTCATTGCTACATGCTATTAAGAAGAGGTTTAAAGGGAATGCTAAGGAGTATTCTAAAGCAGCAGTATGAAAATTTTACTGCATCTAGCTCAGAGGTGTTAGATCAAACCTTTGATAGTCTCAAAGCTTTTCGTCAGTTGGAATTCTTGGTGAAGTATTCACAGCAATGCTGTGAATTAGTAAGTTCTTAAGAGTTATGTCTCCAGAATGGACACAACATACTATTGTGTGGTGGAACAAGCATGAGATAGCTACATTAAGATTGGGATTTTATTACAACACTGAAGATCTATAATAGAGGTCAAAGGGACGTCATAGCTCAAGCACAAACACACAAAATGTAGCCTTTGTGTCCTCAAATAGCACCAACAGTACAAATGGAGCAGTTAATACTGCTCATGGTGCTACAACTGCTAGCACTTAAGATACTGTTATTAACTCAACAACAATTGATGACATGATGATGCTGTTATCTGTGCTTTCTTTACAAGTCAACCAAACAGTCCACAACTTAATTATGAGGATTTGCAACAAATTAATCCTAATGATTTAGAAGAGATGGGATTTAGTGGCAGAGTGCTTTGCTAACAATAAGGGCAAGGCGATTCTTGAAGAACACTAGAAGAAAGCTTACTGTTAATGGTAATGAGACCATTGGGTTTGATAAGTCCAAGGTGGAGTGTTACAACTGCCACAAAAGGGGACCCTTTACAAGGGAGTGTAGGGCTCCAAGGAACTAAGAAAACAGGATTAGGGAGAACACAAGAAGGGTTGTGCCAGTAGAGATAACTACTTCTAATGCGTTGGTGTCTTGTGATGGTTCTGGTTATGATTGAAGTGATCAAGCAGAAGAAGGTCCAACTAACTTTGCACTCGTGGCTTACTGTTTTATAAGTTCTAACTCTAAGGTATCTACTGATTCAAACTGTTCATCATCTTGTTTGGAAAATGTTAAAATTCTTAAAGAACAAAATGAACAACTGTTAAAAGACTTAAGGACATCTAAGTTAAATGTTATTGCTTATTAAAATTGGTGTAAAGTCTTAGTAGAAGCCAAGATCTTCTATGTTTTTATATGAAAATGAGTCTGTTTATGAGAAGATATTGAAGGTCTTAAATCGTGAGATTCATTTAAGGAGAATAAGTAGTCATTATAGGAGCTTTAGATGGATAGGTTTCGAACTGGCTTCTAAAACCAAAAGGTTGAATTCCGTATGTTGAAAATTTTGATAAATTTATCTAAAACTTAAAGCAAACTAATAGACTGTCAGATAGTTGATAAGTGCAAAATAGGTTTAGGGTATAATACTGTTCCACCTCCTATATCAGGAAAGCTTTATGCCCCAAAACCTGGAATTTGTCTTATCTGGTTTTAAAAGAGTTTACAAGTGAGCCTATAGTTATTCAGCCTATAGTTGAGAACAGTGAAGCTAAGGCTAGTATAGCAAAGCCTAAAGCAGTTAGGAAGAATAATGGTGCTCTAATTATTGAGGATTGGGTGTCTGATAACGAGGAAAATGATGCACCTCAGGCTAAGATTGAAAAGAAAACATTTAAGCCTAGTTTTGTTAAGATAGACTTTGTCAAAGCTAAACAAACAAACAAAACTGACAGGAAAACTGCTAAACAATTTGAGCAAAATAAGCAAAACATTCATACTCTTAGAGGCAATCAAAGAAACTGGAATAATATGATGTCTCAAAGATTAGGAAGTAATTTTGAAATGTTTAATAAAGCTTGTTATGTATGTGAAAGTTTTGGTCACTTGCAAGTAGATTGTAAAAAGGTGAATAAAAAATAGTTTCAAAATACAAAACCTATTTGGAACAATGCTAAAAGGGTGAATCATCAGAATTTTGCCAAAAAGACTCACCCCTACCCTAAAAAGAACATGGTTCCAAGATCGGTACTAATAAAGTCTGGCTTAGTATCAGTTAATACTACTCACCTAAAAATAATAGTGAATAGTGTTAGACTAATGACAAATCTTTCTAAATCAGCACATTCAACTGTTAAGTAGCCTATTCACAAGAATACAACATTTAAAAACAATAATTTTAATCAGAGGGTTAATACTGTTAAGGATAAAAAATTTAATACTGCTAGGCCAAAAGAAGTAGTTAATGCTACTAGGCCAAAAGCAGTAGTTAATGTTGTTAAGGGAAATAATATTAATGTTGTTAAGGCCTCAGCTTATTGGGTTTGGAAACCAAAGATTAAAGTTTTAGACCATGTTTCTAAACATAACAGTGCATCAATAACCTTGAAGAAGTTTGATTATGTTGATGCACAAGGCAGATCCAAGTAAGTGATGGCTTGGGTCCCCAAAAGAAGCTAATTTTCTTAACTAATATGCATGGCAATCCACAAATGGATTTACAAGATAAATGAGTGATTGATAATGGATGCTCAAGGCACATGACATGGAACATGTCCTATCTTACAAACTATAAAGAGATTGATGGAGGATATGTTGCCTTTAGAGGTAACCTCAAAGGAGGGAAAATCACAAGCAGAGGTACAATCAAAACTGGTAATTTAGATTTTGAGAATGTGTATTTTGTAAGAGAATTAAAGTTTAACCTCTTTAGTGTCTCAAAAATGTGTGACAAAAAGAATATTGTTCTCTTTAATGACACTGAATGTATTGTTTTATCTCCAAACTTTAAGTTAACTGATGAAAGTCAAGTTTACGTAATGTTCCTGAAAACATATGTATAGTGTTGATTTAAAGAATATTGTTCCTAAAGAAGGTCTAACTTGTCTCTTTGCAAAAGCCACATCTGATGAATCTGAACTTTGGCATAGGAGGTTTGGACACATAAGTTTCAAAACTATGAATAAACAAGTTAAGGGAAATCTTGTAAGAGGTTTACCTTCAAAACTTTTTGAAAATAATCAAACATGTGTTGCTTGTCAAAAGGGAAAGCAACTTAGAGCCTCTTGTAAGTCCAAAACTGTAAGTTCAATAAGCCAACCTTTACATATGTTACACATGGATTTGTTTGGTCCAACATTTGTAAAAAGCTTAATGAAAAAGATGTATTGCCTAGTTGTCAAGATGATGACAGTTGGATTAGTTAGGTTTTCTTTCTAGTAACTAATGATAAGAAAATGGATACTTAATCCTTTATTACTAGGTGGTAGAAAGTCTAATAGATCAAAGGGTTAAGGTAATTAGGTGTGACAATGGAACTAATTTCAAGAATAAGGAGATGAAATCAGTTTTATGAGAGAAAGGGTATTAAGAGAGAATTTAGTATAGCTAGAACTCCTCAACAAAATGGAGTAGCTAAGAGGAAAAATAGAACACTAATTGAGGCTGCTAGAACAATGCTAGCTGATTCTAAGCTACCTACTACTTTTAGGCTAAAGCAGTTAATACTACTTGCTATATGCAAAATAGGGTTTTAGATAACTATGCTCATAACAAGTTCCCATTAGAACTTTTTCTGGTAGAAACCAGCTTAGGCTTTATGAGACAATTTGGGGTTCTTGTTACAATCTCAATACCCATAGATCACTTAGGCAAGTTTGATGGTAAGGCTAATGAAAGGATTTTACTATTGTAAAAAGTGAGACCATTTAGGTGTCTTGTTACCATTCTCAATACCATAGATCACTTAGGCAAATTTGATGGTAAGGCTGATGAAGGTTTCTTTGTTGGATACTCTTTAAATAGTAAAGCCTTTAGAGTATTCAATAGTAGAACAAGGATAGTGGAAGAAAACTTTCATATTAAGTTTAGTGAAAGTACACCTAATGTTGTAGGTAGTGAACCAGATTGGCTATTTGATATTAATGCACTAACAAAAACACTTAATTATGAGCAAATTGTTACAGGTACACAGGCTAATGGTTTTGCAGGTACAAAAGCAAGTGATAATGCAGGTCAAGCTAGAAAGTAGACAGAACCTGTCAAGTAATGATGGAAAGAAGGTTGATGAAGATCTAAGAAAAGATAGTGAATGTAATGATCAAGAGAATGAAGATAATGTTAACAGCACTAACAATGTTAATGCTGTTGGCACAAATAAGGTTAATATTGTTGGTGGAAAATAAGCATTGAACTTCCATTTGATCTAAATATGCCTGCTTTGGAAGATTATAGCATATTTGACTTCTCAAAAGATGATGAAGATGTTGGTGCATAGGCTGAAATGAATAATTTGGATACAACAATCCAAGTCAATCCTATTCTAACTACAAGAATTCATAAAGATCATCCTCTTGATCAAGTGATTGGAGATTTGCAATCAGCTACACAAATAAGAAGGATGTCAAAGAATTTGGAGGAATATGGGTTTATTAGTACTATTCAACAAAGAACAAACCATAAAGACCTTCAAAACTGCTTGTTTGTTTGCTTTTTATCACATGAAGAACCCAAAAAGGTAATTTATGCATTAAAGGATCCAAGATGGATAGAGGCTATGCAGGAAGAGCTTCTACAATTTAAGTTACAAGAAGTTTGGACTTTAGTGGATTTACCAATTAGAAAAAGGGCTATAGGCTCTAAATGGGTTTTTATGAATAAAAAGGATGAAAAGGGAATTGTGATAAGAAATAAAGCAAGATTGGTTGCTCAAGGGTACACACAAGAAGAAGGGGTTGACTATGATGAAGTCTTTGCCCCTGTTGCAAGAATTAAAGCAATTAGACTATTTTTAGCTTATGCTTCATTTAAAGATTTTGTGGTGTATCAAATGGATGTAAAAAGTGTTTTTCTCTATGGGAAGATTAAAGAAAAGGTGTATGTATGTCAACCATCAAGATTTGAAGATCCAAACATTCTTGATAGAGTATACAAGATTGTAAAAGCAATGTATGGACTACATCAAGCTCCTAGAGCTTGGTATGAAACTTTGTCAACATATCTGCTGGACAATAGGTTTCAAAGAGGGAAAATTGAAAAAACCTTATTCATCAAAAGGCACAAAGGTTATATTTTGTTGGTTCAAGTTTATGTAGATGATATCATCTTTGATTCAACAAAGAAGGAGTTATGCTTTACATTTGAGAAGTTGATGCATGAGAAATTTTAGATTAGTTCTATAGGAGAACTTACATTCTTCTTGGGATTACAAGTAAAGCAAAAGAAGGATGGAATATTTATTAGTCAAGATAAATATGTTGATGAAATTTTAAAGAAATTTGGGTTTACAGAAGTCAAGACTACAAGCACACCAATAGAAATTTAAAAGCATTTGCTCAAGGATGAAGATGGTAAAGAAGTGGATGTTCATATGTATAGGTCAATGATTGGTTCAATGATGTATCTTACATCTTCAAGACCTGAGATCATGTTTGCAGTGTGTGCATGTGCTAGATACCAAGTCAATCCAAGGTTTCACATCTTCATGTTGTGAAAAGGATTTTTAGGTACTTAAAAGGTGAACCAAAATTGGGCATTTGGTATCCAAAAGATTCTCCTTTTAATTTGGTAGCATACACTAATAGTGCTTATGATGGAGCAAGCTTGGATAGGAAGTCTACAATAGGAGATTGTCAATTTCTTAGATATAGATTAATATCATGGCAGTGCAAGAAACATGCAGTGGTTGCAAATTCCACAACAGAAGCTAAATATGTGGCTGCTTCAAGTTGCTGTGGACAAGTGCTGTGGATTCAGAATCAACTACTTGATTATGGGTATAATTTTATGCATACCAAAATCTTTATTGACAATAACAGTACTATTTGCATAATTAAAAATCATGTTTTTCATTCAAAAACAAAGCATATAGAGATCAGACATCATTTTATTAGAGATTGCAATGAAAAGAAATTGATTCAAATGGTCAAAATTCATACTGACAAGAATGTTGCAGATTTTCTTACAAAAGCTATTGATGTAAGTAGATTTTAATATTTGATTGTTAGTATTTGAATGCTAAATCCTTAAAGTCTTTTATCTTTTTATGTTTTTGTAGAGTTTTGTATGAATTAGTACTGTTATTAAAAGTTTTTGCTGTTAAGTATAATTAGTACTGATGGTTATACTTAATACTACTGAGTTTCTACTATTAGTTATACGCAATACTGTTAGGTATAATTAATACTGTGATAATTGTGAAAATTGCTATGGCTTGTGTTTTCTTGGTTTTTGGACTAACATTTTGCAAGAAAAGCAAAGAAAAGTGTTAGATTGATGATGGAAAAGCTTTTTGGAATGGAATTAGAGTTAATACTGGTGACTCAAAGTTAATGCTGCTAGGCATGACTTACTACTACTGGTTCTAAGTTAATGCTGCTAGGCATAACTTACTACTGTTGGTTCTAAGTTAATTCTGCTAGGCATACTTTTACTACCGCTGAGTTTCTACTGTTGGGTTAAAGTTAATGTTGTTGAGGGTATTTTCATAAATACTTCGATTAAGAGTTTCAATCGATCCTTTAATCAATTTCACTCTTTCAAATACTCTCTAACTACAAACCTTAATTCAATTTTATCATCCATTATCAAAACCCAACACAAATGACGACCCTAAAGTTTGCTGATACTCATAATATGGTCGTATTTTTGTCAAAACCCGCAGAAAGTGATGGGTTTGAACAAATTGTGGATTTTTGGAATGCACACCCTATAAAGTATACACTAACCGTTAATCCCACTATATATACTTCATGTATCGAGTAGTTCTGGTCTAATGTCATGGCCAAAACTATCAACGAGGAAGTACAATTGCATGCCCTAGTAGATGGCAAGAAGATAATCATCACTGAATCAACTATTAGAAGAGATCTTCAACTAGAAGATGCAGAAGGTATGGATTGTTTACCAAATTCTACCATCTTTGAGCAACTTGCACTGATGAGGTATGAGAAACTTTCATAGAAGCTCACTTTTTATAAGCCATTCTTCTCTCCACAATGGTAAATTCTTATTCATACTATTCTACAATGTCTAAGTCCAAAGAATACTGCATGGAATGAGTTTAGTAGTACTATGGCATCTGCAATTATTTGCTTAGCTACAAACCAGAAGTTTAATTTTTCAAAATACATTTTTGAAAGTATGGTTAGGAACTTGGATGATTTGACTAGGAAGTTTTTGATGTATCAAAGGTTTGTACAAGTGTTTTTGAATCAACAACTTGATGGGATGCCAACTCATAAGAAAATTTATAATGGGCCCTCTCACACTAAGAAGATTTTTGGAAATATGAGAAGGGTAGGCAAAGGTTTTTCTGGTAGAGTAACACATTTATTTCCAACAATAGTGGTACAAAACCAATCTGAATTGGGTGAAGGTTCAGCAAATCCAACTGATCCCCATTATACACCCACCATTATACAATCATCAACTCAACCTCAAAAGACACAAAAACCTAGGAAGCCTAAGAGAAAGGACACTCAAGTACCTCAGCCTAGTGATCCTAGTGAAAATGTTGCAGATGAGGCTGTCCATAAGGAGTTGGGTGACAGTTTGGTAAGGGCTGCCACTACTGCTTCTAGCTTAGAAGCAGAGTAGGACAGTGGTAACATAACTAAGACCTGATCCAAGGCAACACCTAATGAATCTAGTTCCCTAGGAACTACTTCAGGTGGTGGTCCCAGGTGCCAAGAAACCATAAGGGATACTACTGCTGGAAGTAGGTTTGAGAGTGTATCTAAACATTCCAATGATTCACTGCTCGCAAGAGATAACACACTTTGAAGTGATGAGGATAGACTTATTATAATGAATTGATGGAACTATGTACCACTTTACAACAAAGGGTTCTTTATTTAGAGAATACAAAGATCACTCAACAGAATGAGATTGATAGTTTGAAAAAGAGAGTCAACAAGCTTAAAAAGAAAAGAAGTTCAAGAACTCATAAGCTGAAGAGATTATACAAAGTTAGTTTGAGTGCTAGGGTAGAATCCTCTGGAGATGAAGAAGATTTGGGTGAGGATGCATCCAAACAGGGGAGGAGGATTAATGTTATTGATGCAGATGAATACATTACCCTGGTTAATGTTCAAGATGATGCTGATAAAGAGATGTTTGATGTGGATGCTTTAAATGGTAAGGAGGTGTTTGTTGCAGGGCAAAATGAAAATGTTGTTGAAGAAGTAGTTAATGTTGCTTAAGTTAGTACTACTGCAACAATTGTTACAATAACTACTGAAGAAATTACTTTGGCTCAAGCACTTGAAGCATTAAAAACTTCAAAACCTAAGGTGAAAAGGATTGTTTTTCAAGAGCCAGGTAAATCTACAATAATAACAACAATTTCCTCACAACAATCACAGGACAAGGGTAAAGGAATAATGATAGAAGAACCTGTGAAGCCTATGAAGAAGAAAGTTCAAATCATGCTTGATAAAGAAGTTGCTTCAAAGTTACAAGCTGAATTTGATGATAAAGAAAGACTTGCAAGAGAGAAAGCTGAAAAAGAAAAAGAAGCCAATATTGCTTTGATTGAAGAATGGGATGATATTTAAGCAAAGATTGATGCTGATTATCAATTGGCTGAAAGATTGCAAGCACAAGAACAAGAAGAGTTGTCTGATGCAGAAAAGGAAGGGCTACATAATTTCAACAACCTTAGAGAAAAAAAGAAAGCATATTTGCACTAAAAGAGCAGAAGAAAAAGAAACAATCCACTAACAAACGCTCAACAGAAAAAGAAAAGTGTACATGCCTGAAAGAACATGGAAGGATACAAGCTTAATGATTGAAGTTGAAAGAATTAAATTCTATCCAAGAGATGTTTTGACAAAGCTTTCCAAAAGAGTAAATACATTTGAAGTACCTTTAGAACCATAGATGGTGGAAGGAAAAGAAAAGAGAGCAGGAGAATAGCTGATGCAAGAGAATGCAAAGAAGCAAAAGATGGAAGATGACAAAGAAACAGCAGAGCTTAAACAGTGTTTGGAAATCATTCCAGATGAAGAAGTTTGATGTTATACCTTTAGCTGTTAAGTCTTCAAGTATTGTTGGCTGAAAGATTCATAAAGATGGAAGAAAAAGCTATTATCAAATAATGAGAGCTGATGAAAAGTCTCAAATGTACATGATCTTTAGTCACATGCTTAAAAGTTTTAGCAGGGAAGATTTAGAAGATTTGTACAAGTTGGTAAAAGCTAAATATAAGTCAACAAGACCAGTGGAAGACTTGGATTTGTTGTTATGGGGAGATTTGAAAACAATGTGTGAACCTCATGTTGAAGATACAATATGAAGAAATCAACAAGATTACAAAGTATTGGATTGGAAGTTGTATGACTCTTGTGGAGTACATTCCTTGAGAATGCAACATGTGCATATTCATATGTTGGTAGAGAAGAAATATCCCCTTATACCATCTACACTTTCAATGATGTTAGAAAAGAAGCTTCAAATTGATTATGAAAGTGAAATGGCTTATCAGCTTCTTAAATTCATCGTGAAACAACTTAAGAAGTAAAGAAGTGTTTAGAAGCATCCTCCTAGTGTTGATGAAGCTTTAAATGAATAAACTTGATGATTTTGAAGAAGAATATCAAGTTTAGGGGAGTATTGTTGGGATTAAAAGTCTTCTTGATGTTGTTAGAATTACTGCTGCTCAAGTTTATGTTAATACTGCTCTGATGGATTTAGTGCTGCTCATGAACTTCAAAGAAAATATACTAAGTAGTTACTATTGCTGGTACAAAAGTTAATGCTGCTAGTGAATATTAGTACTGCTGGTACAAAAATTAATGCTGCTAGTGAAAGTTACTACTGCTGGTACAAAGACTGCTTGAAGTTAATGTTGCTGAAAAGTTACTACTGCTCCAGAAAATATTTTAAGTAGTTAGTACTGCTAGTATTAAGTTAGTACTGCTAGTATTAAGTTAGTACTGCTAGTGTTTGTTAGTACTGCTTACTTGATATGTATTAGTTATTTATAGTAAAGATTTTATATACTTAGGAAAGTATTGTAAGCCGAGTAGGACTCCTTGGTGTATAAAAAGAGGTCCTAGGGCATAGAGATTGATGTACCAAAACCAAAAAACAATCTTTTTTTAGCTTCAAGGTCTTTGTAACCCTAATACTTTGAGAGTATTCGTATTATTATCATTAATAATATTGGAGCTTATTTGTTGAATTGTATGTTCATCGTTTTACTGTTTAATTGATAATTCTTCTTAATATTAAAGATTAGATTCCGCATAATCTTTAATACATTCAAACAAAGCTTTTACTATAGTTGTGTTAGATTTATCTAATATAACTAAACCTTAACAAGCTTAAGAAATTCAATCTATTGTGGGATCAACAAAACTTGTTCACCTTGCAACAAAAAAACTTGGGAACGCTAATGAACCCAAACCCAAAAAAAACTCAAGCCTTGTAATCTATTGCGTAATGCATTAAAGAATTAGCCCTGACATAGGACATAGAACTTTAAAGATTGAGTAAATTTACATTAAAAATAGTATAAAGCAATTTCAAGTTAATATGTCAAAAAGATACAATTAAAAATGCAATCAAATCTACGGGTTGTTACTCAAGATCTCACTCCAATATCTGATTGTCGTTTCTACGATTAATTTATTCTTATATGTCGAGTACGAATTTTCTTTGATTGCAACATTTTCTTTCTTAATACATAAGTTGGACCGAAAGTGTGGGTGATATAATATTTGCCATCTTATTATGCAAAGTTGCATTGTACGTACATTCGTAATTCATTGATTGAAAACATATGTGAATTTCTTTAGTAGCTTGTACCAATTCTCTACGTTAGATAAAAAATACGTATCGTATTCTAAGTCTTACTTTTAATTTGTTCAACTATATATATAGACACCATGCATTAACCATAGAAAGAACAAAGAAATTCACAATGGTTCCAATTCCATTAGTGTATATGCTCTCTTTGTTACTCATAGTCATTTTTCTTATCAAATTACACTATAATCGATCTTCAACCAAGAAAAACCTACCACCCTCACCACCAAGACTCCCGGTTATCGGGAACCTCCATCAGATCGGACCACTCCTCCACCACTCCTTCCATTCCTTATCCCAAACCCATGGTGGTCCGGTCATGCTCATTCACCTAGGGTCTGTCCCGACCCTTGTGATCTCATCAGCTGAAGCAGCTCGTGAGATCATGAAAACCAAGGATCTTCTCTTTGCCAATAGACCCGACGTTAAAATGTGGAGGAGACTCCTTTGCGAGCTAAAAGAAGTATCCGTGGCACCTTATGGTGAGTATTGGAGGCAAGTTAAAAGTATTATGGTGTTACATCTATTGAGTAACAAAAAGACTGAAGCTCATCGTGAGGTACGTGAAGAAGAGATTGCTATAGTCGTGGACACGATCAAGAAGTCTTGTAATTCGGTTAATATGAGCGACTTGTTTGTAAAGTTTACTAATGATGTTGTGTGTAGGGTTACGTTTGGAAAGAAGTATAGTGAAGGGGAAAGTGGGAGTAAGTTTAGGAAAATGTTGAGTGAGTTTTTTGAGGTTTTAGGTGGTCTTAACTTAGGGGATATGGTACCTCAGCTTGCATGGGTAGATTGGTTAAGTGGATTTAATGCTAAAGTCGAGAGGGTTGCTAGCGAGCTCGATGAGTTCTTAGAAGGTATTATCGAGGAGCGGCTGAGAAAACAATCAGCGAGTGACGTTGGTGGTTGTGGCGCGGGTCGTAGTGAAGACTTCGTTGATATATTGCTTAAGATCCAAAAAAATGATAACATAGGAGTGAACCTCGACAGACTTGCTATCAAAGCACTCCTTCTGGTAATTTTATCTCATAATTTGATGGTTCGACGGTCTATATGCAATGTCTTTATTTTTTAACCACATCTTAATTAAAAGCTCGCAAGAAGCTAAAAGATACAAATAATAAAGAACAACAAAACACTCTTACAAAACCAGCTAAAAGAACACCCACAAGCAACCATGACAAACGATTGAACTAAAGAAATAACACCTAAAAGCGGGCTAAGCCTAAAACTAAACTCGATAGAACAAACAACACCTAGAAATATTCAAGAAACCGGTAACCTTCGAATCTCAGAACAAATATGTTACAATGCCATTTGACGAAGCATCTTGAATGCTTTAGACGACCTTAGTCTGGGAGAAGCATACTTTAATTCATTCATTAGCTGTTCACGATCATTAAGCACCCACCCAAAGAGGTTCATAGTCTTTATATTTTTGTTTTGCATCCTAGCATTTTCTTCCGGACTACACGTCCTACTTTTTGTAAAACTTGGATGAGACTATTCAACATTATTTTCATGTGAAGAGCTTACATATTTTCCATAAATAAACATTCACAAACACCTTTAATAGAATCATTTCGTTAAGCCAACAAAAATAAGCAATATTTTTTCCAAAACTGTTTTTGTGGGCCTAGGTTTGCTTCACCCCGGCCACTTGTCCTCCCAAGTCCCAACTGTGAAGATAACGATATTTCGGTAGCTTCACTTTCTTATGATGTGCAATGGTAGATGTGTCCATTTGAGATGCATTGGTTAAACATGTGTTTAGTTGGTTTAAATATTATAGATATGTCTAACTGATTGTTTGATAGACCCGAACCCATCTAGACCCGTGACTCGACCCACATGTCACCTCTATGCAATGGTCATTCACATGCTCAACGTGATCCCTGTACGAACTCACATGGTTCAATTCAAATATTGAATTCTCATGTTTGTAACTTTGATCGGGAAAAGTAGACGCATAGCTGGCATCAGATTCCCCACTCCCATCTTTGGTCAGAAATATCTCCATCGTTCACATGCCCCCGTAGTTGCTTTGTCGGTTTTGTTGGAATTGCAATCGAGACCACCCCCAACGAGATTACTTATGTCATCCTTGATATCGACTACATCTTTTTCAAAATCGTTTCTAGTCGAGGTATATACATCTTGTTTGTTTTTGAACTCAAGTGAAAATTTTGAACCACCAACATGTATAACCTTACATTGGATTGATTCAAGTTCTACAAGTGAATGGATCTTGAAAGATTCACCATCTGTTGTGGTATGTAACCCTGTGCAAATTGTTGACGACGGATGGTCATGTGTGGTTAAATGATTCGGTTTAGAAGGCATATCGAATAGACGAATACCCACCCTTCATTTTTGATACCTTGCTTCGACATGGAAACAGATTTTTCAAATTTGGCAATATTATTAGCCTCAAGTCTAAAGCTCCCTATTCTTATCCGATTTAATCTTTTTTCAAACGTTTAAAGATTTTCAATCCGGAAAAACTGAGCAAAACCCGCCTTAGTCAATATGGTAAAGCCAAAAGAAATATATTGAAATGCCAACAATCTTACAAAACATAATGCCCACTTACTCATCTATACAACATCATGGACCATATCACCAAACAAAATTGTTGTCGTTATCATATAAGCGAAGGGTTTAATATATTTTTTATTCTATCAATATAAACAGTATAATATAACCATGATCAATGTTCTTCCTGCTTTTTTAATTTGTTAATATCTTATTGCATATAAAAGTTGTTCTAGACATTTTGAAAAGTATTTGTAAAAATATCATTTACAGTTTTTCATGTGTAACGAATTGTTGCAACCGTATAGGATGCGTATACAGCTGGAACAGACACAACAGCAACAGTGTTAGAATGGACATTTGCTGAACTTCTTAAACATCCTAAGGTTTTAGAAAAAGTTCAAGATGAAGTAAGGATGATTCTCAAGGGCAAGCAGCAAATAAACCAAGCGGACATCGACAACATGAAGTACTTGAAAGCCGTTCTTAAGGAAACTCTTCGTCTTCATCCCCCACTCCCAACTCTAGTCCCTCGAGTAGCAAGCCAAGATGTGCAAGTCATGGGCTATGATGTTGCAAAAGGAACTAGGGTTATCATTAACGCATGGGACATTGCAAGAGACCCGAAAGTGTGGGATGAACCACACGAGTTTCGACCTGAGAGGTTTTTGGATTGTACTATTGATTTTAAAGGGCATGATTTTGATTTGATTCCTTTTGGTGCTGGAAGGAGAGGATGTCCCGGGATTTCCTTTGCAATGGTGACAAACGAAAATTTACTGGCTAATCTTTTGCATAAATTCGATTGGGAGTTACCGAATGGAGGGAAGGAGGATGATCTTGACATGACTGAACGTCCTGGCCTTACCATTCGCAAAAAGCTTCCCCTTATGGTGGTTGCGACACCTTGCTCTTCATAACTCATATATGGAGTATGTCCATAGTAGACGGGTTGCAAAATAAGTACTAGTACGATAACGGTCCATAATTCATGTTTTTTATATCAGGGATAGTCTTCTATGAATTCACAATATATAAAATCAAGTGATTCACAGGAGAGAAGTACTGCATGTTTTATTTTTTTGGGGTGAGGAAGTGGTCATTCTGTTTTGTAAGTTTGTTGGCATTTCGATAAAGTATTTCAACCACGTTTAACATTGTTTGTGAGTTTTGACTCTTTGAGAGTTTCTGTTATCAAATTGTTATCCGGCCACTTGTTAAAGTTATGTTTGCTAATTTGTAACTTAATTATGCAATTCTACCTTGCTATCTTGTATGATATGTGCAGCTTCATCTAAATGCTGTTAACTTGATTACCATATGTTCAGTGACGGATCCAGGATTCCGAACAGGGTATGCATGATATTTAGGAAAACTATTAAAAAGTTTGGCTTATCGGGTCGGTTTTTTTAAAGCCGTTTTTTCGGGTCGGGATTTCTTGGATTTGAATTAGGCACGACAATTTTGTTTACGGGTCTGATTGTTGATTTGGCTTGTGAATTGAAGTTTGGTCTAGGCATGATAAAATGGTAGTAGGATTCTGAGTATCTAATTAAAATTGATTTGATTTAGTTGTCAATCAAATCGCTTAAAAGGTAAACCTTATTGTCATATTTGTTTTATTACGTATAACCATTACTTTTAAGTTCTGATCACTATAGTTAATTCAAAAACAAATAATCATCAACAACTACAAATATGAAGAAGAAAAAAAACCTAAAGTGAGGCTTTTATGTGTATGCTGTAAACCTGTACTAATATAATATAATATTGAGTTAGTCACTTAGTTGGGCCACAATGGATGGACAAAAGTCATCAACAGTTCAACACAACAACTGGCCCAGTAAACAAGCATATTGACCATTTAATTATATCTATATACTATATTTCGGTTGAAACGACGTCGTATGACGTCGTATTACGCAGCCCAAAAAATTTTAACCACACGGCCCAAAATGAGAATTAACCACAAGGCCCAAATAAATTGATACATGAAATTGTTATATTACACGGCCAAAAAAAATAATAATAAATTTAACCACAGTGCTTTTTAGTAAGAAAAAAAAAAAAACTATTAAACATGAGACCGAAAAAATAAACCCGCAAAAAAATAAATTAATTAACGCCCCGCAACAACGCGCGGAGAATTAACGCCCCGCAGCAACGCGCGGGTAATCATGCTTGTTATATCTATATACTAACACGCGGTGGAAACGACGTCGTTTTTGAAGCCTTGCTACATTCGTCGCTACTGTACCATCTAATTGGGGTATTTTCGGCCTAAAGGTGTAGCCCCAGATCCAATTTTTTCCCTTTTTGGTGGGCTAATGTCGGCCCAAAGGTGTTGCCCCAGATCCAATGCATTTTTTTCCTTTTTAGTTTAAGTGACGTCCGGGTTTTTTTTTATAAAGTAGGTGGGAAAAAAATTGCCATAACATAGGGAAAAAAACATTATAAAACTACCAATTTATTCAGACTGAAAAATAACCGTGGAAATATCTTCGGTATCTAATAACTTTAAAATAACCGACATGGGTCACAAACGTACAATAAAAACCATATAACCAAAAAAAAAAACCTTTAAACATGAGTTCTAACACATAAGCTCATATAAGAAAAAAAAACACTACTAAACATGAGACTAGAAAAATAAACCTGCACAAAATATTAAAAAAAATAACGGCTTGCCGCAACGCGATTCGCGAATAATTATGGCCTGCGTCAACGCGCCAGTTATGTAATCAAATCGCACAAAAATAAGCCTCACCACAACGCGCGGAAGGTTCAGCTATTACGCAATCAAAAACAGCCCTACGCTAAGAAAGAAAAAACAACGCCCCGCGGCAACGCGTTTTGTGAAAAATTCTGCCATGCGGCAACGCGCCGGCTATGTAATCAAATCGCGCAAAAATACGCCCCGCCGCAATGCGCGGAAAGTCCATCTATTACGCAATTAAAAACCATCTTACGCTAAGGAAAAAAAAAATTTAAAAATTTAAAAAATAATAATAACAATAAATAACGCCCCGCAGCAACGCACGGACAATCATGCTTGTTTTAACCTATATCTCAACGTCTCATTTGCCTTGCCTCTTCTTCTTAAAGAATGCAGTCAATATCTTCGCTTCAAAATCACCGTGCTTATCTTATCTTTTTCTTTTCTCTCTTCTTTTTTTGAAACAATGGTTACTTAGATTAAGGTATGCACTTGTAATTTTCATGTCTTTTTAAAGGGTATGCACTCATAAATTTGCAGTGTATTTTTAGCTAGATTTGAGAAATTACAAATTCTTTTACACTACTAAAATTTTACACCGGGTATGCACGTGCATACCCTGTGTTGTATGTAGATCCGCCCCTGCATATGTGGATTGAGATGCAGGTGAAGGAGATTATTTTAAATGCATATATAAAAATCCAACTGGTATTTAAGTAATTTGATTAACTATATGCCTCGATAAGTCCGTTTTAGTTGGCTTATGGCTTATAAAAGCATGCATAAGCTTGTATGACAAACAAATATTATTTTATAAGTGTTAGTACAAAAAGTGTGATAGGGTATGAGATGGGCTTAGACTGCTTGTTGGGCTGAACTTGCAAGCTATCATCGGGCTATATCTTGAACTAAACAAAGTAATTTAGATGATTTTCTGCACAAATAAAGGTAAACCGTTAGCCTTACCGTTGGGACGGACCCCACGATTAGACTCTGGTGTGAGTAAGAAAACATGTTGTCAGAGGTATGTGTGTGTATTGGGAAGAGTGAGAAAATCATATCATTTGGAGTGTCAGAAGATTCCTTTTATAGGCGAGTCTAGTACTAGAGTTTCCTAGTATTTCGCCTATTATCGTAGTAGCCGGAGTGGGACATTTGTCGGCAAGGGTCCACGGTTATCGTGACTGCAGACGCGGATTATCTTTTGTGGATGTCGACTAATCTGCTGATGGCTTGCGAGAGCGGCCTATGACCAATTTGTGTCTGTCTTGTTGTATTCGGGACGTGGCTAGTGTAACTTTAGGCTTAGTTTCGGCCCGTTATGCTTGTTATCTATGTGGTTAGGCCAAGGCCCTAATGTGATAGTACAACCCAGGCCCAAAGGCCTGTTATACCTATCATACGTCATCAAGTCCCCCAGTCTAGTATTTTTGCTCCCCGCGGCGCCGTGTTGCGTACGGTAAATGTTACTAGACTTAGGTTCTTTATTTCCGTGCTTCTTTCGTCTTTCGTGCCCGCTGGTTTCTCCACGACGCTTCCTTAGCCAGTTGGGTAGGGTTTGTGTGACGTGTCTTTCCCTTGACCCTTCATTTTTTGACTGACATGACTTGTGGTGAGTTAACCTTCTGTCATCACATTTTCTTTACTTTTGATCCTGTCCGTTCGTTTGTTTGGTGGGATACACGTGTGCGAATCTTACCAAGCTTCAAATTAAATACACCAAGGGTATAAATACCCACCTAGGTTTTCACTGTTTCCTCTTCGCTTTATTCGAGCTTTCTATCTTCTTTTCTGAGCCAGTTATTTCTTCACGGTTTTTTAGGCTACCAGGTTAGGCTACAACTCTCTATTTGCTTCTTACAATGAGTTCGATTTACGACGTTAATTTTACTTAACCCAAACAGCTTTAGATGCGTTTTGCCAGAAGTATCATATTCCTGACACTGTTCATCCTGAGTTGCTTGGTCCTAATCAGAGCATTCATGATAGTCCCGCTGGTAAACTTAGTGTTTATACCAGGTTTTTTGATTTTGCCAACTTCCGGATACCCCTCTTTAGGTTCCTTGTAGATGTTCTTGAATATTTTCGTATCAACTTGTCGCAGCTTTCTGTCATTGCTGCTGCTAAGGTTTCCCATTTTGAAATCTTATATTGTGTTCACGGTTACGTTCCCACCGTTGGGTTGTTTCGTAGATTTTATGTAAACTCTAAAAATAAAGGTTGGCTGTCTTTTAGTAAACATTCGGAGAATGCCCCAGTTTGTTACACCAAGCCTTTAGATTCACTAAAAAACTGGAATAACAGCTTCTTTTGGGTGATGCCTCTGTTTTTCCCTCTTCCATTCCTTGGTATACTAAGAAAATGCTGGCGAGAGACCCCTCTCCTACCGCGGCGAAGTTTAGTGCGGAAGCATGTGACTTCCTTACCACCCATCCAGCTCCGTTTCGAAAGTTTCCGGAACCATTCTTGTGTCTTGTTGGTTTGATTCGTTACTATGACTTGGATGATAATGTTTATCCTACCTTCTTGACTGATGCAGAGAGGGTGGGTGCTTTTTATTTGCATAACTTCATTTGTTTTCTACCATTGTATCTAATTGTTTTTTTTATGCAGATATGGTCCTATTTGCTTTTATCCGACATGCGGACCCTACCAAGGTGCGGATTGGTGAGGGGCAAATCGAGGAAGGACAGGTTCTGCTATTGGATTCTACTAAGGGTCGTGTTATTCATCTTGCTAGTGAAGATGATCATGATGGTCAGAATGATGATATTGAGAACCTTAATGAGGGAAGTGGTGATGCTGATCAGGAAAATCGTTCCGAGGAAGGTGACCGTGCTGGTCAAGATGAAGTGGTTACTATTGTTGTTGATGAAGAGGTTCAGGCTGCTACTGCTGATAAGCCTAAGGGTACAAGGAGGAAAAGGAAAGCTACTGGTGGTGCTAGTGGTTCTAACCATCCTACAAAGAAATTAAAAGAGGATCATGGCACCTCTAACGATGGCAGTGCCAGCATTGGTGGGAAGTCCCTTGCTGCGAATCATGATTTGTTTAAACGTAGTACTTTGAATGTAGAGGTTGGTGTTGCGGCGGTGGCAACTATGCCGTTTGTTACTTCCTCCGTGACCCCTACGCCGGAATGTGAGGGCGGTGATAACACTGATTCTGTTTCTGGGCCTAATTTACGTACTCAGCATCCATCTGAAAGGTTTGTAATTTCCTCAGACTATTCTCATCTTTCTAGTACAAATGTTGCAGATGCTGAGGTTGCTTCCATTGTCAGGTCTCCTGTTCCGCCGCCTCCGATGGTGAACGCGGCTGTTACTACTACCATTATTCCGGCGCCTCTTCCTCTCCGGCCAATCTTGCCGGTTTACAACTTTCTGAAAAGACACTTTTTTATGTTTTGCAGGAAATGGACTCTGAGACTCTCTGTTAAATATATGTTCCTAAATGGGATGTGGTTTATGAGTCTGTTCTTGATGACCCTGATGTGTGCCGTAGTGTGGTTGATCAACTTGCTCCTCCTGGACTCTTTTCCCAACTTCACCGTATGGATTAGGATCAGTTATTTACCGAGTTTAATGTTGGGGCAGCACGTCAAACATATCTTGGTGCTGAGGTTAGGATGCGGCTTGAACATAATCTTAGGGAGAGGAAAATACTTGAGGGGATATGTGCTAGGCAAGTTGATATGTTGAAGGAGAAGGATGCAGAAATTGCGAACCTAAAAGCTCAGTTGTCTTTAAAGGAAGCTGAGGCTATAGAGGCGTTTCGCCTCCGCAACTGATTGTTTGTTGTTGAAGCTGCGAAAGCCGCTCTGGTTAGCGAGTTGGACAGTTTGAAAGAGCGGAACATAGCTCTTGAGGAAAAGAGGAATACCCTTGGACAGGTCGCGACACTTGAGTCCGCAACCGCTACCAAAGATGTGGAGCTTGCATCCTTGCATTCCCAAATTGCGAAGCTTACCCAAGGCTTATCCAGCTTGCAGCTATCTTGTGATGAGTTAAGTATTAGGGTTGCTTCCCTTGAGTCTCAAAGGGATGGTTTTGCTGACCGAGTATCTTTGTAGGAGACCACATGTTCGGGATTGCGTGACTAAGTATCAGGCTATGAACTTTTAAGGAACAGTGTTCAAGGTGCTCAGTGATCGAGTAGCGGGGCTAGACTCTGAACTTATGGCTTTGGCTCTTCACTTGGATGAGGAGTTCTATCCTCGCTTCCTGACCACCATATCTGGTCGACGGTGGATCCTTTGCCATGGACTTAGATTGGCCGTTATGAAGTGTCTTCAATCGCCAGAGTATGCTACTGCTTTTAGGGCGGTTATTGGCCTGTCATTGATAAAGGTATTCAGGATGGGTTGTTAGCGGGTATTGATCATGGAAAGGCCGAAAGGGATCTTACTGACGTTGCCGCTTATGATCCCTCCGTAGAAGCGAGGTATGTTTTTGCTGTCCTAGCTTTCCGTGACCTAGATTTTAACCTTCTTTCTTAGCTGGAATCACAGAAGGACGCCAGTATTGCTGATATTATGAGCCTTCTTCGTTTGGAAGGCCCTTTTGCTGAGACTCTGGAAGTTAGTCGGTTACAACCTTCATATGAACAACTCCTTCTTCCTGTTCACTGGAAGGAGGATAACGTAGTTATCGAAGAGACTTCCCTATCTGATTATTTAGATGTGGTCCATGCCCATGTTCAGAAGCTTAAGGAAGGTGCTTTGTCTCGACACTTGTCTATTTCTGATGCAATGGGTGTTTTGGCTGATCCGTTATCTTCTGAAAGCTTGATTGGTGAGGCTAGTACTTCGGGAGTACTAGTAACGGCTGTCGCTACTACTGCCTTAGCTATTTCAATCATTGTTGCTAATATCAGTTCCATTCTACCTATATCGGTGGCTGATTATGATATTCCTGGTGCAGGATACAGCTCCCCATTCCCTAAAGATTGTGTTTGAAAAGGAAGATTTGTAGACTACACCAGAGCATCCTTCGATCAATTAAGCCCGTCCTTGTTGCGGTGCTTCCTGAAATGTCAACTTAGCTTTCCTTGTTGTTTACACTACGGTCGTGTGTGACCTTTTTGAGGTGGTTGTTTGTATTTAGACAAATTTATGATGGTTGTGTATAACAGTTTGTAATATTTAACACTTTATGTTTTATCTTAATGTTCATGTCGCTATCCTTTAGTACCGCGGTTATACGTTTACGGTGATAGTCTTAGTTGAATATTTGTGGGTTATTCTCCCGGTACCGGGCTTGCAAGACCTCTTACGTACATGAGTTAATTGTTAGATTGCTCGTCCTTTTATTATTCGGAATAACAGTCTTTACTTGTTAGAAATCCATTTTATGTGACGACATTACGGAATTACCATAGTATATCATAGTCACATACGCAAGGACTAGAATAGGCAATTATGTATAGTTTAGAAGCGTATGGACTATAAATACCCCTCCATGGCTTCCATGGAGGGGTTGAGACTCTTGTATTATTTTCCTTTTCATCTTATTTTACACATTTGTTTCTCTCTCTACTCTCTCTCACTAAAACATGGCTATCTTGTGGTTTGAGTCTTCCCGACCACCGGATCAATGATTCTTTAGTTTCTTTAATTGGTAACAGGGCCAAGGTTACAATCTTGGGTCGGTTTGATTTTCTTTGGTTATTTTGGTCTCATGGTTTGAAAATTTTATGCCCGGATTTTTATGTTTAAATGTGTTAAAGTTTATGTTTTTAAGCAAGATCTAGGCCTAAGATAACTAGTTGTACAAGAAAATTCAAGGTAAAACATCAAAAAGGGTGTGTATTTGGTGATTTTTGTTGAAAAGTACGATTTTTGTTTGAAGCTAGCTAAATATTTTGTCTGTTTGAAGCTAGCGAAATATGCAGGGTTTAAGCTAGCGAAATATGTTTCCAAGCGAACTATGTTTCTAAGCGAAATATGTTTCTGATGTTTCGTTGTGAGTAGGTATTTTATGTATCAAGTTTTACTATTTATTTTATGTCGACTATACCTAAAAACAACACTCTAACGGGCAGTGTACCCGGTCAAGATGTAGCTTCGTTGGTAAGTAGGGTGTCGATCACTAAGAGCGAGAGCGTTAATATCTTAATTTATCAGTATTTTAGTTATTAATTTAAACCTAAGTTAATGATAAAGGGGGGGGGGGGGGGTTCAGCCTGGGAGACTGACACGAGTTTGGGTATCTAACCTAAGGTTTTAATGACGAGTAAAGCAATAAACACACACAAGAAGATTAACAAACAATAGAGAAGCAGTCAAATACAAATATAAAGAAAACATATCAACCATGAATAAACTAATAAAACACAGGTTTGTTTATTAGTTCAATGATAGTCTTATCTCGAAGTGGCATATCATTCTTAAGACTTAGGCGGGACTTCATCCTAAGACCTAGATACGAACAATCATGTCATAATTAACGTATCCGCATAAAGCATCCTTTTGTTAATTATAATCTATCTTAGGTGAATAATAATGGGATTTTATTAAACCCTGGCCCATTGGGACTTTACCCACTTACTTGCAGATATGGAGAGCTATCCCGGACTCTTAGCCTATACCCACACAACACCGAAGTTGCAGTGCATTAAATATGCAGGACTAGACCCACTTGAATGATAGGTCGCATACAAAAGCACGTAAACAAGTATAAAATGATAAACATAATTAACAATCAACGATAAATTAAGACAATCGAGATAAACAAACAAAACATTAACTCTTCATAAACATGGCTGATACCTAAAGGTATCAGCCAATAGTCATTGTAAAAATACACACGGTTTGATATAAGAACGATTAAAATAAAGAAACCTCAATCGAATGCGTATTCGGTTATGCGAAGATTACAAGAGTTTTCTTATGATCTTGAAGCTTTTTTCTGACCTTTTTTGCTCTTTTATTCGTCTGGTAGTCGACTTGGTGGTTTAGAGCTTTACTTGCATACCTAAAACTAAATTTAGGGTCTTGTATTTATAGTCTGGAAACTAGTGGATACGCCGTATTGAATGCAATCAATACGACGTATAAGGAAATTCCTTGGAGTAAGGACCAAGTTCATCATTAATTGCATTAATTGCAAGATCATTGACTGTTGACTGTATTAAATGCAATATCTTTGAATGTTGACTAGTGAATACGGCGTATTAAATGTCCAGGATACGACGTATTGGGTCTTGATCCTTGGTGGTTTATTTGTGAAGTGAAGGCACGGATACGCCGTATCTTCTTTGTTGGATACGGCGTATTGAGGTAAACCCAGTTGGTTCTTCTTTGTTGACCAAAGTATTATATACAGCTTATCGTCGATGTGGATACGGCGTATTATTCAAAGTTAGGCAATGGTCTTTTAATTCTTCAAAGTCTTGGATACGTCGTATAGGTCTAGAATAATACGGTGTATTTGCTGTCAGATCAGTAGACTTTCTCAAACTCTTCGTTTATGATCCAAAATGCGTGCCTTTTATATAAACTTTTCAAAGTACTCTATAATTACTCCAAATAATAAATATAAGCAAGTAAGTACCAAATCGTGCAATAATTATATAAAAGTGGGTAAAATACTTGGGATAAATGATGCTATAAAGTGATGTTATTTGATGTCATCAGTTTCCAAGCGAAATATGTTAGCAAGAGAAATATGTTAAGTGAAATTTGTTAGCAAGAGAAATATGTCAAGCGAAATATGTTAGCAAGAGAAATATGAGAGGTTGATTTTCAAGAGATTTATGTCATTTCTAGGAAACAAAACTCTGCTTAATTTTTCTAAAGTCAAGCAAAATATGTTTCCAAGCGAAATATGTAAGAGAAATACATATTCCAAGATAAACATGGCAGTGACATATTCCAAGAGAAACATGACAGTGACATATTCCAAGAGAAACATGATAGTGACATGTTCCTAGAGAAACATTTCATTGTCATAAACCTGGAGAAATATTACATTTCTTCAAAAAGATTTTATTTTTAACGGTTTGTCTTACTTCGTAAAATCCCGTGAAATACTTGGATTTCTCGGTTTTAGTGAAGATTTGTAAAATCCGGTGAAATAACAATCTTAATCACCTAAAATAGCATCTCTTTAACACAATCCTCTTTTATCATTGCTCGATCAAGTTTTATATCTTACCACAATCCTTTTGTCATTTCAACTTGGGCCGGTATTATTAATAATTACATTTTAGCTTGTTTATTGTAGTCCTATCTTTTTTAACCAAAAGTTTATACATATTGGTGTATAAATTGGTTAACTTGGACTAAATAATTGAGATTAAATGGTTATCGATTGTATTTGAGGTTCAAAATGACGAAGTGACAATGTGACAAGACCCGGATCGATGCTTATATAGAATCATGGAACTTAATTTTTAAAGGCTATATTTGGTTTTAATTTTTCTAAGTGACTACGGAGTTGATTGGGTATCACTTATTTGCGATTGAAGTTGGATTTCACGAAGGCGTGTTCTTATTTTATCTAGAAGTCGGGGTTGGTTGGATGCATACCTTTCAATGATAACTTGCTCTGGCTTAAGATTTTGGATGAAGACTTGGGTTATCTAGTTACCAGCAGTCGGGGTGGTTGGTTGGCGACCTTGATAACTATCACTTAAAGGAGATATGTTGTAGTTCTTAGTGTCACACGCAGAAGACGTTATGGATAATTAGAAAGGGTGATGAATGTCTCATACTTTGATAGGTAAGTATTGAGTTTCTCTCGAATATTCCTGGCATATTATGCCATGGTTTATTCCTTTATGCTTTAACATATGCCATATGCCAAAAGCATATTCCTTTGTGTTTATCCTATAAAAGGCACTTGTATCCGTTTGTAAAAATCATCAAAAAACCACTACCATTACTACCATTACTACCATCACCACCATTGTAATCAAGCTTCCGTAGTATTTTAATAAAAATGTGTGTTTTAAGTAATAATTGTACTTTAAAGTTTTAGTTTTTGAGCTTTGGTATAAGATAAAAATTCCTGGCAACATAATGTTTACACTATTCTTCCAACATGAGTATAAGCTTAAGTCACAAGAACGAGGAATTCTACTTTAGTTTCAAATTTGGTATATCGGGTTTACTCCATCAGTGGTAAACATACGGTGGGCTGTTGATCTTGTTTAATGAATTTCTAGTTTCTTAACCAAATGTTTATACAAATTGGTGTATAAATTGGTTAACTTGGACTAAATATTTAAGATTAACAGGCTATTACTTTGGTACATCGAGTTTACTCTATCAGTTGTCACTTTGTTGATGAAATATAATGCCTAAAAACATTACTAATATTTTTTCACATCTTTACGTTTTGATAATCACAAAATATAAAAACGTTCAACGTAAAATTAAACGTAAACAAGTAATTAGTAATAAATTATCATTTCAACAAATACATCACTTAAAGGTATGAATAAATAAATGTTTAATGCATTTTATGATCAAAGAAATTTTTTATTCAACCTCACACTTTTATAAAATGTTGTAAAGATATTATAAACATTACAAAACATTTTCTACAATTAAAAGAAATGTTTTATTCAAAATAAACATTTTTAAATTCAAATTTTCGGACCTAAAACGGCTAGAAAAGCTCCAGAAAATTCCCCATACACAAAAGACAAACTGCGGAAGCCCCAGTCTAGGGCGGCCCCCTTAAATACACGGTCGGCCCCTTAAAATTAAAGGGACCGCCCACCTATTTAAGGGTACCAGCCCTAGGTAGACGCTCCCTCAATTTGTCCTATAAATACTGGACTTTTCCCCACAATTTTCTCACCTTTTGCACTCATTCTTTCTGTTCTAAAACAGCCCACACATCTCTCTAAAATCCTTTGATCATTTAATCATAAAGCTTTGTTTCCAAGTGATCCAAGCTCAATCCCTCAAGTGCAAGAGAAGAATACTTTCATCATCAAGTGCAGAAGTATTACACCCTAAGTGTATATTGAAATCTTGTTGCATCCATATCACATATTTGTAAATCAATTGTATATCTTGTATTTGTGTGTAGTAGCTTGATCTTGGCGATCTTTGTAAGTATAGTTAGATCGTGGTGATCTTACCAAGTAGTGTTTGATAGTAGTGATATAAGTAGTGTAGTGAAGTGAAGTTGTGAAGAAGTCTTGAAGTTGTGAAGAAGTCGTGAAGTTGTGAAGTCGTGAACAAGTCGTGAAGTTGTGAGGTCGTGAACAAGTCGTGAAGTTGTGTTGTGATAGATTGGTTCTAGCTAAGATTAGAACTCGACATTTAGCTTTGTGTCGTAAATCGGTGTAAGCAACGTTGTGTACGGTTTTCTCCGCCATAAGGGAGTTTGTTGACATAGTGAAGAAAACTCTCGAGTTAGGTGCTCGGGGAGTGGAGTAGGGCGAAGAGGTGCTTCGTTACCGAACCACTATAAATCCTCGTGTTGTGGTTTGATTGTTCTTACTCTTATCTCTTGTCTTACTTTATCATTTCATATACTTATATTGTTCATATTGTGCAAGCATTGAATTCACAAAAAGTCGAATCTAAGTTTTACAAACAAACATAAACCTTAAATTAAAAAGCGGTAAACTATTCAACCCCCCTTCTAGTTTTCCACAATTGGTATCAAGAGCCACGCTAAACAAGATTTTTAAAATAAATTGTATTTTAAAACTTGAATCGATCTATGGAATCGGAAAAATATTTAGAAGGGCAATCTATGCAAAGACCACCACTATTTGAAAGTGATGGATTTATTTATTGGAAAAATAGATTCGAAACTTATGTGAAGTCAAAAGATCTAGATCTTTGGCATGTTATTACCGATGGTGATTTTCCTCCTATTCTTTTTAAAAATAATCCCAAAACTAAAAAGGATGAAATAGTATCATTTGATAAACAAAACAATGATTTACAACAATATGAACAATTTACGATTCCAGAAGAGGAATCAATAGATAATGCTTTTACTAAATTTAACACTTTTATTACTAGCTTAAAAGCACTTGATGAATGTTTTTCTAGCAAGAATTGTGTTAGGAAATTTCTTAGGGCTCTTCATCCTAAATGGTGCGCAAAAGTTTCGGCTATTGAAGAATCAAAGAATCTAACAACTCTACCACTTGATGAACTCATTGGAAATTTGAAAGTTC